>CM071573.1:59704439-59754439 GCA_036426205.1 Ascaphus truei
TAAATGAAATGCTGGGGGAGAGGTGAAGGCCTCTGTAAACTTTACTTACCGTGGCCAGCCGGCTTCTGGCAACGCGGCGTCATTTGACACGTGACGCCGCGTTGCCATGGCGTCATGATATCAGAACGCGGAGCCAAGGTAAGGAGGGGGGGGGGTGGAGGAGGAGGGGAGAGCCAGCAGGGGGCGCAGGGGAAAGAAATTGCGCACCCCTGCTCTAGATTATTGTAGGTATGACAGGGAACCCAACACCCATGCACTTTTACAGGTGCAGCCCGTCCTTGGAAGGGTAGTGTCATGTTGCATAGGCTACATCAGGCCTGACAACTCAAAAGTGAGAAGGGCCGAACTGCTCCAAGGAAAAAAAAATTGGGCCGCACAGGTAAAATCACATCATCATCTCCTCCAGCACTCTATCATCATCATCCTACCTATCTCCCCAGAACCCCTCACAACAACCTTTGCGATATCCCACCCTATCTCTCATACCCCCATCTCTCCCCTCCACCCACACACATAATACTCCCACTCACATCAAAAACACACAATACCCCTGCACACCACACAATCCCACCCCCCTGCAACTCACATCCCTCAACCCTTGCACCTCAAATCACTCCCCCCTGCACCTCACATCACTTTCCCCCTGCACCTCACATCACTTTCCCCCCTGCAATCACACATCTCTCTCCCCTGCACCTCCAATCACCCCCCTGCACCTCCAATGACCCACCCCTGCACCCCTGCCTCCCTGCACCAATGACCTTCTCTATACCTCCAATGATCCCCCCTTCATCTCCCCCAGCACCCTTCATCTCCCCTGCACCCTTCATCTCCCCCAGCACCCTTCATCTCCACACCCTTCAGCTCTCCCAGATCCTTCATCACCCCCAGCACCCATCAGCTCTCCCCTAGCACCCTCAGCTCTCCCCCCTAGCACCCTTCAGCTCTCTCAGCATCCTTCATCACCCACCAGCACCCATCAGCTTCCCCTAGCACCCTTCAGCTCTCCCCTACCAGCACCCTTCAGTCCCTTCAGCTCTCCCCCTACCACCCTTAGCTCTCCCCTGCACCCTTCAGCTCTCCCAGACCTTTATCTCCCCCAGCATCCCATCTCCCCCAGCACCCTCAGCTCTGCCCCTAGCACCCTTCATCTCCCCCAGCATCTTCATCTCCCCCCAGCACCCTTCAGCTCTCCCCGCCCCTTCATCTCCCCCAGCATCTTCATCTCCCCCAGCATCCTTCCCCTTCATCTTCCCCCAGCACCCTTCATCTCTCCCACTAGCACCCTTTAGCTCTCCCCCTAGCACCCTAGCACCCTTCAGCAGTCCCCCAGCACCCTTCAGCAGTCCCCCAGCACCCTTCAGCAGTCCACCCCCCCCCTTCAACAGTCCCTTCCCCCCCCCCCCCATGCCTACCTGATCGTGACGGCGGCAGAAGAAGCGGCGGCGGGCCTCAGCCAGGAGGAATGGGGGGGGGGGGCGCACATCACGGCAGCGTGTCAACTTCTGGTGCTGGGGAGCAGGGGGCACGTCAGCGCGTAAAGCAGGCTCGGGGGGGTGCGTCACCGCGTCATACTGGGGGGGGGGAGAGGCGTCAGCCCTGCGCCGGGTGGGGGGAGGGCGTGAGCCCTGCGCTGGGTGGGCGGAGCGCGTGAGCCCTGCGCCGGGTGGGGGGAGCGCGTCAGCCCTGTGCTTGGGGGAGTGGAGCGCATCCTTCCCTAGAAGGGGAGGGGGTTTGAGGGGGCAGTCGCGGGCCGCACAGGGAGTCCCGGCGGGCCGCATGTTGTGCAGGCCTGGGCTACATGGTGTCGGTTCTCAACTTTTTAAAGCAAATCAACAAATTTAAGTGTTTTTAATCCTTTTTAAAACTTTTTATTTCAAACGTTTTTTATTGTTTTTGTGAAACTTTTAACATTTTCCAAAAGCTGCAATGGGTTTTTACAATCTTCGTGAAATGTCTTTCGCCGATAAGACTGTTTGTCAGACTTCAAGGCGGCAAGTAAATTCGCCTTTTTGCTCCGTTCTTTGTTTGCAAATGAATTATGAAGCCGTCATTCATCAAACAGATAAATATAAGTAGCTGCTCTGCTTGAGTGCAGGGTTCTGTGATGCATTGAAGAGGTTAAGTGTTAAAATTAGACTGATTCTCCACTTTAGACGATAAAACCCAGAGGGAGGGAAAGAAATCGTTGTTGTTTTTTTTGCAGTAATAGACGATGTGACTTCTCTTTAATTCTGCTCTTCTTGCTGCTGATTAAATATATCCATCTAAGTGATGGGGTCTGGGTAAGCGATATTTCTTGATTATTTAGGATGCGAGGGAGCAGAGCTGACAGCGCTAATGAACGGAAATGGTTTATGTTGAAATCAATGCAGCTCACAGCTTCCTGGGTCAATTCTGGGAGTCATTATCTCAATCAGCAGCTGCAGGAGGTGGGAATGCTAATCCAGACCCCTGGTCCTAAGCCAATTCTGTAGAGTACCTAAACTACATATAGGGATAGGCCAAACGTTTTATTTATTAGAGGGCCAATCCAATGTAGTGGGTCAAAAAAAACAACTTCTCAGAGTAATTGTAATTAAATTCCCCTTAAAGTAACTGTTTTAATTACTTGTATCTTGTGATTTTTTTTTCTTTCTTTCTTTGTATCCTATGTATGTACAGTATATCTTTATGTATATAGCGCCCACAGTGTAGTTGGCGCTTTACAAAGACCATACAGTACAAGGAATAATACAATAGGCGCAACAAAGTCAGACAATAGGAAAGGAAATCCCTGCCCCGGAGAGCTTACAATCTAATTGGTATGTTGGGAGACTTGCAGAGACAGCAGGTGCGGGAATAAGTGCCGTAGATGGCAGGGCTTCCTATTACAAAAAGACACAAGCTATAGATTGTAGCTCTGTCCACAAAACTTGTGTTTCTAAGAAAAAGTTAAATTTCAACAAAAAAAAGTTATGTAAAAATACATACACTACTTTTATTTTTTTAAGTCACAAATACCCTGCTAAGGAGACCCTACCATGACGTTTACAATAAGCCTATGCGGGAATGGACTCTTTTTTTTAAAATAAGCCACAATGTTACATTTTTGTAACATTGGGAATGCATCACTGCCACCGAAAACTTTATATTAAGATCCTGCTCCTTTCAGAACCCAAATGGTTCCTCTCTCTGGTGAAGAAATATTTTTTCCTAACGCCAATTACACTGATAAGTTGTAAAAAGCACAATAATACACACTAATACTATTACCCTTAGGATATTTTTTTTTTTTTAGACCAAAACGCCGAAATGTTTTAACCCAAAACCCAAACACCAGGCGAAGTGCCAATTTCTATTTGTTTTCACCGCTATATTATTATACGTGTTTCAATCACACTATTTTAGTTTCCTAATTATTGTTATGTTTTTATACTTCATTAAAAGCATTTTTTTCATGCTTTTATTATGCGGGTTCAGCATTTTCAATCTTATTTTTTGTAGCGGTTTCCCCCCATAATTTGGTAAAAATCCAAAACGAAACAAATCCAGAACCATTATTTTAGCGACAAAAGCGAGAGTGAAAGTGTGCGCCCTATACAGCTATGGGTTTTTTTCTTCTTCTGCCTTCTGCTGATAATGAGGTCATTACCAGTTAAGCAAATAATCATGCTATCCTCCTGCCCACTCAGGGAAAAAATAATGCTCGTCATTATCCTCCAGCCCCGGGGAAAGTGGAGTATATGCGATTATGCTCCTTTTAATTTAGCAGGTCCTGGAGATTAAATACAGGGCAAATATCCTAAGGGAACACAGCCTCTCTCTAATTTAAACGCAGAGTCCTTCCTAGGATCAAAGTAATGGCTTTGGCATTTTTAATATTCATTTTATTTATGTAGACCATGTTTTTAGCAGGAAGTAACGCATTTAGAGTTACCTCTCGTTTCCCAGTAAGTCCTGGGCACAATTGTGATAACAATACATGGTTACAGTACATGAAATGAACAGGGTTAATCATAGGTTAGGTGTAAGTGATCTTACAAATAAAACCAGATAGCTATAGGTCCTTTAAAATAATTTCCAAGTATATATATATATATATATATATATACAATTTTTTTTTTTTTACTATCTATATCTAATCTTTTGTGTAGGTAAACTCTTGTGCAATATGTATAGGGAAATTTTTAATCCACAGAATTATTTATTTATTTATTTTTACTGTGTGTAAAATTATTATGCTGCCTTTTAGAGATGTATAAAAAAAACAATAATTACAAGATACGATTTAGAAAAGTGATGGGCAACTCCAATCCTCAAGGGACTCCAACAGGCAAGGTTTTCAGGACATTCCTGCTTCCGCACAGGTGGCTCAATCCATGGCTCAGTTTTGGACTGGAGTTCCCCACCCCACATTTAGAATTACACAGACACAGAGCAAATAGAAAAACGTTACCTTACATTGAACCTGGCTAAGGAAGCAAAATACATCGATACGCACACAGTCGCACATACAGTACCAGTGAGACACAATCCTAGCAGTAAGGTGCAGAAAGGACTAGCTTGGTGGTAATATCAAAGTCTGTGAAGTGGGTAAACGCAGTTCGCATCACAGCGTCAAGTCCTGGGACCTTGAGCAAGTCACTTTATCTCCCTGTGCACCAAATGTAGATGGTAAACTCAGCTGTCAGACTGGGCCATATTCTAACCTGAGACACAGTTTATCCTGCAATAAGCAGCCACCTTCTTGTAGACTGTGAGCTGTCACGAGCAGGGCCCTCATTGCCTCGTTTGTGTCGGTTTGTGCATGGTTGTCTTCACCTGTATGTAACGTCATGTTTTTGAAATATAACTATACCGCGCGGCGGGATATGTTGGGTCTTCACAAATAAATATGAATAATAATGCGTAGCAGGCCCCTCTGGTAGTGAATGGGCTAGAGCCGCCAAGAACTTGAAGCTGCTTACAAAACTTTTAGGCTGTGAAAAGGTTAAACGTTCTTGCGTGGGGGCGGAGTGCACACCTGCTCCTGTGCCCATGTTTATTTAGATTAGTCACTGGCTTATTTCTGAGCACAGAATGCCGGGGTGAGGGAAGCAGCAAAGCAAGATCATAAGGACAGCTCAGAACAGAGCCAGCGGGAGAGACATACAGGGACAGCCGCTGCTGTGTCACAAATTACAGCCTCGGTTACCGGCTCATTAACTACTATATATGTAATCTGTGTTCTTGGAAAGCAGGCTGGGGTGGATAATGTCGAAGTTATATATATAAATAAATATATATATATGTAGCCATGCCATCTGTGGCTACTAGTTTGATTCCCTCCTGGGAGTAAACCCTGGTACTATCAGGTTGCCAGTAGATGGTATGGGGTTTTCCCCCTCATCTTTTGGTACTACACTTGAGTGACTCAGGGGTTGGTACATCCTGTTGTAGCTGGGACAATGGGGTGCCCGCCTTTTGGCTGTACTTAAGGGCCGGACCGCCCTAAATTTGGAGGCTGTTCCTGCCCTCTGAGGAAGCCAGGTCACATGTCTGGGAGCCTGAGATTGGAGCCTACCCATGTGCTCTTCCCTGTGGGGAGGAGGGAGTGTGATCATACCTCTGCCTCCGTTAGTGAGGTGGGGAAAAGCTAGGATGGCTGCGGGTGCCCTTGGCCTGTAGTGACGGTCCAGGGACCATCTCCAGTGAGAGCTGATCTAAGGAGACTGTATCCGGCAGAAGACTGCTGAGTAGCTGTTGTGTTCCTGAAAAGTGTGTAGTAATAAACCATTCCTGTTTGCAATATACCTCCGGCCTGGTATGTGATCTAACTGGGGGGAGAGGTACAAGTTCTACCGTGGGTGATCATCTCCATTTCCCTGGAGCCTACAGCAGATGGAGGCGCTGCACTGCTAAGTATTATGTGAGGTATGAACCCCAGAACCTGTTCCTGTGTCGCAAAATCATCGCAGACGACTCAGTCCTCATTACCAGCAGGTATGCAACACACACCCTGTAATGGCCCCTATCTGCAATTGGGGTGTGGAGGGTGTGGGGGGTTGTTTAAACACCATTACACACACATATATATACCGCTATGAAGAAGATATGATAGATGAGAGTGATATTGTAGAACTTTTGAGCAGCCTTAATATTGACAATCCACCACCTGGTGAAGAGAATGGAGAGAGCGTCGTACAGCAGCAGATAGAACCAAGCTGGAGACATGAGCACTGAGACACACTCACCTACAACCTGCTGCCCTCTGCACACTATCCTCTATGTACCCTGGCAGCATCCCTCTACAGGACTTTAAACTAGGGGTACTTTACAGGAACAAATCCTCTTTAAGTCCGCTGGTCAGAAAGCGTATCGCACAGCAGATGCTAATGACAATTATCGACTGGAGACATAGTATATGGCTCGGCACCCCAAATCCACCTTAGCAAACTTGAAACCCTCTACAATTCAATTTGTCGTTTCGTTCTCCAATGCAACTACAACACACATCACTGCGAAATGCTCAAAGAACTAGACTGGTCATCACTTGAGCCTAGGCGCAAAGTTCACCTTTCCTGTCTTGCCTTCAAATACTTTCTGGGCAAGCTACCCAGCTATCTGAACAAGCTCCTCACCCCTACCACATGCAGCACTTATCATCTGAGATCAGGCTCCAAAAGACTGTTCATGGTCCCAAGGCTCAACAAAGTATCCGGCCGCTCCTCCTTCTCTTACCGTGCACCCCAAAACTGGAACAACCTACGGGAGACTCTCACATCCACCACCGGTTTAAGTTCTTTCAAAACTAAGGCTGTCTCACATTTTAATCTGGTCTGTAACTGTTACATACGCCTATAATATACATCTTCTCTAGCTGTGCATGCAATGTATTGTATATAATGTATACCCTGTTCATTTATGTAACTGTATTTGTAACCATGTATTATTTGTCTTATTAATTATGTCCAGGACATACTTGAAAACAAGAGGTAACTCAATGTATTACTTCCTGGTAAAACATTTTATAAATAAATAAAAATAAATATATATATAAAGTCAAAAATGAATAGACAATACCATTCTGTGGCTAATGAAATGCTTTTAATTGTGCGAGCTTTCGAGATACATTGAATAAAGCAGGCAAGGAGTTTACTCAAAAACAGTTCTTCTTGGAATGTAGCATATATATATATATATATATATATATATATATATATATATATATACACACATATATATATATACACACGCACTATACATATATACACACACACACACACACACACACATAGATATATACAGTATATATATATTTATAGTATATATTTATATTAATGTGTATATTTAGTTATATATTTGTTTGAGTGTGTATAATATATATCTATATATAGTATGTCACCCTACTTAGATCGGAACTATGACATTGGAAAAATACCAATTTTTATTGCAAATGTCACTAGTTCCAATCCATGTTGGGTGACATTATGTACAGTCGCGGATTTGAAGATCGGCCGCCCCATGGCACTTACATGTAGCTGCCGCCTCCTTGCTGCCACCCTCCTCCTTCCGAATCACAGCATCCAATGATGCGTTACCGTGGTAACGCAATGTCATGATGTCATCTGCCATCACAACGTCACCATGGCAACGAGATGCCGTGTGACATCACGTTGGAGATGCTTGCGGCGTCATTTGACGCGGCGATTCGGAAGGAGGGCGGCAGCTACATGCAAGTGCCTTCCCAGCAGGCCTGGCAGGCCCGAAAGAGCAGCAAATGTATATGGGGCGGACATTTTTGCCGCCCTATGTTCGCCCCTAAGAGGCTTAATGGAAAATCCGCCACTGATTATGTATTTATGTATGTATGTAACTCCCCTTTATACAGCTCACAAAACAAAAAGGGGAGTGTGTGCTGTACACGCGCATTGTAAGTGAAACTTCTTTGTGCGTGGTCAGTGACGTTGTATGTTATTGATATTTGTGATAGAACAGAAGACTTTTGAGAGTATAAGTTGTATTGTTTCTTTTGGCATTCAAACTTTCAGAGTATCAGTTGTAATTCATGATTCAATTGACTTATGATAACTGAAGTACGAGACATATTTTTGATTGTAAAGTATGTAAAGGGTATTGAAAGACTGGATCAATGGTGGAACCGGATGTTGTAGTTGGTATGTAAGACGTAAATTGTAATTGTCGTAGGATAATGTACGCTGTCCTGTAATTTCAGTAGTAGGTGGTGGATTACTGGTGGTCCTGCTTGACGGAGCAGGGCTAGCTGAAGGGATAGGTAAATGTAAGGGTTGGATTGTGAGTAATTGCACTTGTAGCTGTTTGTTTAGTTGTCTCTACTGTCTCTTACGCTGTAGGCGAGTTATTGTTGTTGGTTTAGGTGTTTTAGTTGTTCTAATTCGAGCTCGATACTCACAAACTCTTTCTGTGTTTGTCTTGGGCATTTCTATCATTTATAGTACTTGGCGTATGAGAAAAGGCAAAGGTAACAGTTTGTGTCAGTAATATAACCGAGACGGTGATATGTTAAGTTGATAAAGAACTGATAGTGTGTGAGTTTTGCGTATGGAAATACAGATACTGTGTTCATTTTGTATAGTCAAGTATTGTTGCTGGTATAGGTTGGTATATAAAAGTAGTGGCACTATGTGAGGTTAGTGTTATAGAAAGAGTAGTACTGTGGCAGGTATGCTTCAGCACGTAGTGGTTGTCTGCTACATTTGTTTGTAAGAATGGTAGTACTGTGGCAGCCTTATAATTATGTTATATAAGAAATGGGATTTGAGGTGTTGAAGGTTTGTGACCTTTCAGTAGCAGGGCCTGGGTAAAGTTAGACGCTATAGAGATGAGAAGATGCAATATAATGGCAGACGGTAGAAATGGCGGGTGAAGTGTTCCTGGTTCTACTCACTGATGACAGTGACGTAAGAGACTACGGCGCTCTCACTGACAATAGAGGGAAAATGAATAAACGGTTTTCAAATACTACCATATACCGGACTCCTGCGTGCACTATTAATACAGGTGCACTACTGCGAAGACCAGCGACTGGCGCTCAACCCTAAAGGGTCTTTCCAGGACCCCAGATGGAAATAAAGAATAGAGATGGGTGAGAGGAGCGCAGAACAAGGATGAATGAATCCAACACAATCAATAACCCCACGAGGGGCGTGGTAAAAAACAATCACCCACTGTGATCAGCACAAGTGGTCAAATTATTGGTTATACACCAACCCCTCTCTGGGGATATTAATTGTCTTGTGCTTTACCACTGCTGACAGGCATTGACTGTGGTCATTTGACCACTTGTGCTGATCACAGTGGGTGATTGGTTTTTACCAACCCCCTTGTGGAGCTATTGATTGTGTTGGAGTCATTCATACTTGTGCTGCGCTCCCCTCACCCATCTCTACACTGATGACAGTGGCCAGAGGGAGTTCTTTAGTGTTGTGAAGGGCATTTATGGCCGTTTTCTGTGTATACACAATGGAGAGCAAGCAAGTATTTATGTGCGTCAATGTGCTAGGGTGTATGTGTGTGATGGAAGGTGTTTTGTTGTATTTTCACTTTGCTGTGATGGGCTGGTGGTGGTGGTGCAGACTTTTGCGCATCTGCAGTGTATAAGGCAGTAAATTGCGCATGTGCATGATGTGTAAAGTAAATGATGCGCATGCGCGAGTGAAGTCGACATGTCAGTCGTAATGGACTTGCCGAGGGAATGGCGCACTACACAGTATACGGATGCGCGACTGAGGTTTTGCGCATGCGTGAGTGCCGGATAGTATACAATGTTTCTGCGATCGCATGTTCTCCAGCACTGACATGTGTACTTGTACACATACCCTGCATCTGCGCATGCGTGATTGATGCTTTGCGCATGCGCGAGTGCTATAATTTTTTGCCGGACAGTGGTGGTGCGCTTGCGAGTGTCTGCCTTCCAACGGTGCTGCGCGTGCTCGTGCACGCACCTGACATCATATCCATTCCACTTTCACATCTCCACGATGCAGGTTTGTACCATAAAAATTTAGTACAGGCTACAAAAGAAGTTTCACTTCAAAAGTGTCTAATTACCTTCTCAGGGTGCTGGCATCAGGGCTGGGTGTGTATGCTAAGAGGTTGTAATGAAGGGCAGAAGGAACTTTATTGGTACAAACTAGAGCTTTATTCATTCTATTGATTAGGTTCCACATAAGGACATCTTCTCTTCAACAATAATGAGTAGCAAATAATATAGTTACATTGGGTATTCTTCCCTGGTAGCTCTCACCACTATCCTAGGGAGGTCCTAGACTTTGTACCCTTAGCACTGGTTCTGCACGGAATTCACTGTCCCAGCGTTTGGATTTGCCTCCTTCCCACCAGGACCTGTGGTAGAGATACTTCCATCGTCAGGGCTATATATCCCGTCACTCTGAGGATATACCCGCCTTATCTCAAGGCATTGGAAGGGGATCAGATTTAGAAATGGTCAGTATGGGTCAATCCCGCCATGACCCAAATCTTCCAGCTTCACTATATATACTTACTAGTGACATAACAGGTCACCATGCCTACAAGGGGAGTGGTTTGAATTCTGCAAAGTCATCCTATACCAGGTGACAGGCTAAACACCACCTAGAAGATGGGTGTGGCTAGGTTTCTGCCTAGTAAGGCTACGGCGGGAGGGGAAACAGTCCAGGCACACGGTCTTATCCAAAAGTAGAAACTTTAATCCAGCATAAATGCAACGTTTCGACTGCGTATAAGCAGTCTTTGTCAAGGTGAAAGCTTATACGCAGCCGAAACGTTGGATTTATGCTGGATTAAAGTTTCTACTTTTGGATAAGACCGTGTGCCTGGACTGTTTCCCCTCCCTGTTTTACTTCTTGGGGATTTGACAGGACGATCCCCCTTGGTCCGTGGGCACCGGCAGGTGACATCTTATTATTCTGATTGTGTGTGTGCCAGATCACCTCTCTCTAGTAAGGCTACGGTCCCAGTGGTCACGGCTGCATGCGCGCCGGAGTGTCTGGCGGCGCGTGCACCCGTTTCAGCCGCGACCTGTGGTCTGAGGTTGAAGAGTAGGAGATCCGATAGACGGAAGGGGGGGGGCAGGGGGGGGGGGGGGGTTGGGGAGCGGCCATGATGCTTAGTGACTGGTTCGCCCTCATTGGCTTAACTGCTGTCGTGACGTTGCCAATGCTCGGCAGCCGCGCCAAAAGACAAAAATATTGTCTTTTGGCCAAGGCAGTTGCGCATCGTGGCTTGTGCGCGCACACACGCTGTACATACATGTGTGTGTGTATGTATATACTGTATGTATTATATATTATTATATATATATATATATATACACACACACTGATTTGTAATGATTTCCTCATGTTTAATATGTAAAAAGACATACTGTATGAAAAAATGACGTTGGTTAAAAATGACTCCACAACTAAAAAAAAGATTAAAAAGAAAATAATAAGATTGGATTATGTCAGTAGAACAGCATGTCCCCAGCTCCCGAACGCAGATAAAATCCGTAATCAAACTGACGGAAAGATAATGAGGTTATATTTTCTGAAAGATTAAGCAAGTTTGCCAAGGCCTAAATTAAACTGTGTTCCCCAGGAGGAGGAGAGCAGAGCACGGGAGAATGCGTAGGGCTAACCCTTTACGGCTCTTTTATTAACTGCATGTAAGCAATAAAGCACAGTGTCTCAACTGCAGTGATTACTATGCGATGATATGCAGGGGGTGGGGGATGCATGGGTGTCATGATAGAGAGGATTTGGCCCGGGATTAAAGGGGTTACACCCCATTTGGCCACCCTCTACTCTCATCAGGAAAGCAAGGGGTTAACTGGACTGAGGTCCAGTAATGTGTTTTGCCTTGCTTCAATATCCAAGTGTTTATTCCCCAGTGTAAATGTATTGTGTTATCCTGGTGTATGCACTCACACATACACTAGGGTTGATGCGGGAGGGAAGGGGTTAATGTTAAAATAGTGATTATAGCCCTTTGTGTAATTTTCCCGCCTTTTCAGGCTCCATTTTGCAGCCGTCCATAGGTCGCCATTGAGCCTCCATGCTTTCTAATGGCAGAAGTAGCGGTTTTGGACCTGTCTTCCAGCGACGACCAGCAGGTGGCGTCCGAGAGGAGCGGTGGTTTCCCATTGTAAGTCAATGGGCTCATTGACTTCAATGGAGATTCCTCAACGCCGGCCTCGAGGAACAGGTTGGCAGCCATCCAAACCGCACACCGCAAAAGCGGATACAATGTCTTTTAAAAGAGTTTAATCACTACGGTCAAGTTCAACGACAATTGGCGTGGGAATCTTGGGTTCTTTTTGTCCCTAACCCCTAGGAACCCCCACACACGATCCACACCGGGTCCGGGAATGAGGGACCCCCGTAAAGGGTCGAGCGGAGGAGGGTCGCACCATTAATTCTAATGGCGGCAGGCGCCATGCATTGTCAATGGCGGCGCCGGCCATTGATTCCAATGGGGAAAAGCCGCATGGCGAAAAAAACGACTAAGTGTAAAATGGTGAAATGTGTAAGTCCATATCTCCGGTTCTGAAATAACCAGAGGGATGGGATTTGGGTGGCATATAGCCAAGGTTCCGGCTTTAATGCATGCCCATTCCCAGCCCCCTCAGACCAACCAGACGGAGTGTGGACGAAGGTAACGATTTGTGGATTTTCTCATAGACTTCAATGGCGGTGGTTCCTCCATTGAAAGTCTATGGCGGGAAACTCCATTGACTACAACGGCGGAGTTGCTCCATTGAAACCCATGGCGGCGGAGCCCATTGTTTTCAATGGGGATTTAGTGATACGCTGAGATTTCTTTTTAGCGGAGATTTTTATAATAAAATATGAAACGGTTTATGTGATATTTGTAAAACTCTGGTTCCGAAAGTCGTAGAGGGCTGAAATTTGGACCCTATAGTGTACCACTTCCGGCATTAAGGTCTGGAAAGTTTGGACCCGCTGGACCTACCAGAACCGGGTATTTTAATATGTGTAGGTATTAAAATGTATATGGGGTTTTGGGTCTGCTCTGACAATGCATACCCCCATCTGCTATGCTAATAGGGCAGGGAGAGCATCCTGTAAGAATTAACATAGCCCGGTGATCAAAGGTAACTGCCCTAATTGTTTATACTGGGGGCAGGAACCAAGGAACTGAGTGTTTTTAAGTGTGATACTTCACACTTACAATGGAAGCCAAAATCTGCTTCAAAGAGATTTTTGCTAGACAGCTCAGCGCCTTGAGTGTAAGAGAAGGGTTGAAATGGTATATAAGTCAGAGTCACCCCTTACTCAATTGTTCTTCATGTGTCTTCATGATCTGCATGTATTGCTGTGATGTCAACTGAATTATGGAAGAAATGGCCCATCCTGTATCCTGATGGCTTTTCTTGTCCCTAAGGACCTTTAAGTAGTGTTCCATATTTGTGTCTTTGTCTGTTATTGGTATAATCTCGTGTGTTCACCACCTTTTTCAAGGAATACATATCTAAGTCTCGTCCAGTTCAACCCAGTTATATATTTGGTGGTGTATTATTATAGCCTGTCACAAAGCTCCCGTCACAATGGGTAACTTTTTTTATGACCAGTGTGACCAGGATGACCACTACTTTCTTATTTTCACACCCAAAGAACCACTACTTTCTTATTTTCACATTAGTACTTTTTTTTATTTTCACACCCAGTTTACCACTATTGTTTTTTATGTAGAAACTTACTATTCCATTGTCTTTTAAAGAAAAAAAATATATATATTTTAAGCACCCTCTACCCTCTTCCTATTTTACAGTAGAAATATTACTTAAACCTATTACTTAATGAATGTACGTACAGTATTTTTTTCTTCCAAATAGGCACAGACAGTACCGCAACTTTTTAAAGCAATTTCTGCCACTGAGCATATAACAGCATGAAGTGTGGTGTGTATTTTGTACGTGCGAGTGTGCACATTTGTGTCGCCTATATTAATAGGAGTCTCGCGTATTAAATCAGCATTTTTTCATTAACCCTTTCATCTCCGTGGCCACGGATCCTCCGGCACTTCCGCAGCATGTGACCTCTCTTCGGAGCGATCACGTGATGCGGCTCCCGCGAGGCGTGACAGGCAGGGGGCCAGCCCACATCTTCAGTGTGGTGCGGTGTATGACATAAGGGCCCCGGGGGTGGCACTTTTATTGACGTACACCGTACGTTATTAGGGAACTGAAGGTATTAAAATCCTATATTGTGGGTCCTGAAAGATCAAATGTCATTGATTTCAGTTTGTGGAGGTTGACATCTCTGGGATATGTTAAGACTTACACAGGACCACTACTTTTATTTGAAAGCCACTTGAACTGCTGCTTCCAGCTCTTAGACATAAGCTGTCCTGTCTACTAGAAGTGAAAGACCAACAGTAAAGATGCTTCACTAACGAGCACAGGCAGCAGATAATTCTGACACGCTGCACTGCTCAGAACATCACATAGATGCCGTCAGCCTGAAATATTATGACCTGAAGGATACTTCCAATCTCGGCGTTCGAACAAGGCTCTTAACTCCAATTAGCTCGGCTCATCAAGATCTATCAGTCCTGAGTTGTGCTAGTTATAAACCTTAGCATTATTCAGTACATCTGGGTATCAGTCTTATCGACATTACAGCACAAATACTGCCCCTGGCTTACTCATGTTTTGTTTGTATCATCCGCATCATCATTATAGGGCCTAGTACTGCATTTATAATGTCAATATTATAATGTTCATAATATAAAGTGAATATTTTAAGTGGGGTAAAAGTTATGCAGGGGATTGGAAGGGGATTGATCTTTGTATTATTCACTCAACAATTTACATCAAATTATGAACTCTACCTACCAACAACAGTTTACTGGTAGTCTTGTATTTCAATACTTTCAACTCTATTTAAGTAAGGTGCACAACCTTGTCTTTGTATCTACAGTACCTTTCTGATAATTAACCTGTGACTTACCCCAATTCTGTTCTTTACTGTGACCTCATGTAAATGTCTCTATATCCAGTACAAATCATCCCCCTCCTGGTCCACACCCAATGTAATTATACACCCCAGACTACTCAAAAGGCCTTGCATTATCTACAGAATGTTGGTGGAGATCTGAAAACCAGCACACCTAGCACCACTTATTCTATCACCTATGGTGAACATCCCATCCTTTTAGCCTGGGAACAATTATTCAAATGCCTATTGTTACTCACTTTAGCAGGGGAAGAAAAAAAGGGGTAGCGCTAGGTCCTACAAAATAGGCCGGCTGCCTGTGATATAACTCTGACCCCTGGTCAGACAGTAGAAGTGGAAAAGATGTTATATCTATGGCGCTCAGCACTAATATCACTATATTAAAAAATAAAATAAAGTAATACTGAACGTCAAATAATAATAAATATCAATATACAACCAGTATCAATGATGTGGCCCGTCCATTGAGGTGCTCCACGTGGTGATATGGTACATGAAAAGATAAAAACATTATAGCATAATACTGCAACAAACAATAAACCAACATACAACACACACTCAGTACTAGACAAACGCTGAGAACAACAGGTGACAATTAGCAATATAAACACATTTAATTAAAACATATCATGAATAAAATACATATGAAAGGTCCAAACAGAACACTCATGCTCAGGAGAAGGTACCTGCTTACCAGAGGCAAGGAGGTATCAGGCACTGGATATTTTAAAGAGTATCACTTCTTATGGATGATCAGCTGCTGGCTCTAGCGTCTGCGTTTGGGCGTGGAGCTCTCCTGTATGCACGGGAGCAGACCTCTCCGGTCTGTGGTGTTTGCCTCCGTCTCCAATTTAGTCTGCGCATGTGCAGTGGCTGCCGTGGGATAGTTGCCTGCAAAGGCGTCTAGCCCAGGCTCCGCCGAGGTAGTGTAGTATAGCAGATGGTGGCAGATTCGCTGCCGAACGATAGTCAGGCTGTAGCAGTGGGCTTCCAAGGGGGGTATCAGATGAATAAAATGAAGAGTGTCACGCAGGACCACCCTAAGCGTTTCGGAAGTCTTGCTTCCTTCCTCAGAGGTGCAGTGCCTGATACCTCCTTGCCTCTGGTAAGCAGGTACCTTCTCCTGAGCATGAGTGTCCTGTTTGGACCCTTTCATATGTATTTTATCATGGATATGTTATTAATTAAATGTGTTTATTGCTAATTGTCACCTGTTGTTCTCAGCGGTTTGTCTAGTACTGAGTGTGGTGTTGTATGTTGGTTTATTGTTTGTTGCAGTATATGCTATGATTTTTTTATCTTTTCATGTACCTATCACACACGTGGAGCACCTCAATGGACGGGCCACATCATTGATACTTGTTGTATATTGATATTTATTATTATTTGACTTTCAGTATTACTTTATTTTATTTTTTAATATAGTGATATTAGTGCTGAGCGCCATAGATATAACATCTTTTCCACTACTCACTTTAGCAGTCGATATTGAACTCAACCCAGGCCCTCCCTTTTCAACTCTGTCCCACACCCCTGAAAATGCCCATTTCAAATTCCAAAAAGGGCCATCTGTCGTCCTTATAAATATTCATAGCCTGCTGCCCAAAGCGGATGAACTAAGTGCAGTGTCTTTTGCATAAGCCTAAAGACAGAATTCTCACCAAAACATGACTAACTCTTAAACGCTTCATGCATCCATCTCCATTCAGGGATACTCAATTCTTAGGAAAAATAGGTCAACGAGAGGGGTGGTATTTTTATATTGAAGACTCCTTACAATTTACGCTGCTCAATTGCCCCTCAAGCCCACCCTCCTGAAATAATTGGTAAAATTTGCCTCCGCTTCTCCAAGCCTATTTCTATTGCTGGCATCTACCGCTGCTGCAAAGTCCCACTACAATCCCGGACTAATATGACTACCTTCCTTGGCACAATTTCCTCTCTGAATGTGAAGAGTGAGCTGTTAGTTCTTGATGATTTCAACCTCAATTGACTTGCTCCTAAAAATAACAAAATCTGGATACAATTCAAGTCACTAAATTTAAACCAACTAATTTCCCAACCCACACAGACAAACCTAAAATCTTGCAACCATTCCTTGCTAGATTGCGATCTTATCCTCTTGTCCCAACAGAATCTAATCCTCTGGTATCCTACCTGGAATTTTCAGCGACCATGCAATAGTGCATTGTGTAAGGAAAATCAAACCACCCAAATCAAGCTCCAAATTTCTACATTTAGAAATTGTAATCCACAACGGTTTCTTTTTTATGTTATTTATTTTATTTAAAATGTTTACCTATATTGAAGAGTACCTCTCGTTTCCAAGTATGTCCTGGGCATAGAGTTAAATGACAAATAATACATGGTTACAAGTACAGTTACATAAGTGAACAGGGTATATAGATTATATACAATACATTTCATGCACAGTTAAAGAAGATGTATATATTATAGGCGTACAGACGAGACAACGATTTCTAAAACATGCCTTAAACTAGCCAGTACATGCTGGGTACATGCTGCAACATTTCAGTGACATTTCTGCAGAGGCTAATGGCCCATCGTTAACACAGCAGGGGTCCCTGGCAGTCCCATTCAGTTTTGAATGGGACTGCCAGAACCCCGCATTAATCCGATGGGCCATTAGTCTCTGCAGAAATGTCACTGAAATGTTGCAGCATGTACCCAGCATGTACCCAGCATGTACCTGGGTCTTGTTGGTGATCAGGAATGTGATATCACAACACAGTATTAAAATATGGGCACAGACCAGTTCATGATGTTCAGCAACCTCCGGTGTCCGCGACAGTCACTTGCCGAACTAGTCGGCATTCTATGTCACTTCCTGTTCCAGAGAAACTGGTAATCCCGGCAACCCTACGCGTTTCAACGGTGATTCCACCTTCGTCAGGGATAAGTATCTGACAGTATAGAGCCTTATAACAAATGTATAAAACTTAATAAAGTACACTTTAATAAAGTATACACATTGGGGAACCTTATACAGTACTTATAAGGGAAATGGATTTGGGATATTTGAGCTTGAACCTCAGGAGTCTGGGGGACACTGGGTTGCCCCGGTGTAATTCACCCCACATACCGGCAAATCATGCCTGCTCGCCGGGGAGAATTAAAGGACCATCGGTAACTTCGGCCCCCGAACTCCTGCAAACAAAATAATTGTATTTATACCCAAATACCCCACCTAACACTTACACATACGACGTTTAACAGTTCTACGGCCAAGGTAACCTGGTTTATGGTGCTATTTAGCAGCCACGGTTTCAGGGGTAACCAGAGGGCTTAAACTTTATTTTATAGCCTAGTTACCCCTTCCTGACACACTTACATTTATATCTCATCATACATTAAAAAATAAATAGGTAACAGTGGTCATAGGTATCAGTTTACCAGTGGCTGGCCAACTTTCTAGGACAGTGAGTGTCGACCTTTTTTGGTTAAGGAACCCTATCATTATATTGTGAAATTCTGAGGAACCAAAACCCTCTCTAATAGTGTGTCTTAGATCAGATGCATTCCTTTAGGAATGCCTGCGGAACCCCGGTTGAGAAACACTGGTCTAGGAGCTTGGCCTCATCCTTCTCCAGTTCTGAAGCGGGCTCATCTGGAAGTTCCTTCAGGTGCCCCCAGTGTGGACCACAACTGATTGTGTAGGGGTCAACTAATTATTGGGACCTCTGCACATTTTAATTACAAGTGGATTAGATCAAAATGTTCACTAATCATTAAAAACACACACCATCTGTAGTTCTGGACTCTGACCTTCTCTATATTTATTTAAGAATAAAGTCAACACAAGAAATTAGACTAACAGCCTAATCACTGGTTATTAGCAGGGTCCACAGAAATACAGGAGCAGTGTGACAATAATGAACGCAAAATGGGACTATGTACAAAGTAGTGCAAATTACATTTTCGACATTAAATTGGTGCAACAAAACTAAGAAATATATTGTGTGTGAGCGTTTATGTAATAATTTTTTCCCCTATTGTGCTCCTGTAAAAAATTAGTTTGTTAGGTATATTGGAGCAAACAAGTAATGCCCATGAAGCACACATGTAAATACAGTAGTATTTACTAAGGAATATGTAGATAATTGAAACGGCGTCAAAATTGTTTGCCTAGTTGAACCGGGCGTTATACCTAATCAGTCTCTTTCTATTGTTAGTCGCTTAAAGGGATTCTGGAATTCTGTGCTATGTATCAAAGATACATTTATTTTTTGTACGCAGCATGGATGTTTAATGATATACGCTGACCAAATGTGTTATTTTTACAGTATGGCTATTACATTTAAATGTAACACTATTCGGCTTTTTAAACAAATTTGACCATGCTCAAAGCAAATATTTGGCTGCGTTTGTTCCTTTGGAAATCGATTAAGTATGTTTTTTGCTCAGGGCCCCTGAATGGGAAAATGTTTGTGTTTTTGGTATCCCTATCTCGCCTTATCAGAGAATGGATAAAGATAAGGGGAGGAGATGAGAGGGCTTGTGTGCTTGTCAAACAAACAGTGATATTAGACAGAAAGGAGCAGTCAGAGGAAGTCAAACCCCTCTAGGTCTCAGCTCACCATTGCACGTTAAACTTTAGCCCCCTTTGGTGAATCTGGGCCCATGTGGTTTACCCAACATTAAAATGACAGAACAATACTTACAAGGTTTGGGATTCCAGAACAAATAATGTATAAGTCACTCAGCTGTAACCCCTTCAACAAGTCACTGACATTAGTACACTTTGGTCCTGTGATGGATTTCCTCTATAAACAAATATGTCTAGACTGTAGATTGAAACGCTATTAAAATGAGCATGGGATCTTTACCGTTATATTTTATTATTCATATATATAGCTGACATTGTATACAGCGATGTACATAGAATTGTAAACACATAAGTCCCTGCACCGAAGAGCTTACAGCTTCATGCTTTATGCCTAGGGATAAAATGACTTACCCAGGTTATCAATTAGGGCTGACAGTGGGATTCGAACCGACTTCACCCTCATCTAGCTTACTGGCAAGTACACTACTCAAGATGACCCCAGTTCAAATACCAGTGTCCGCTCCTTCTAGAATGTGGCTATTTTAAGTCATTGTATAGCCAAAGAGGTCAATCTCCAGGGCCTAGCTCCGCAAAGCACTGTTAAGTCACTTAACATGATGTTATCCTACCTTGATATGACAGCAGGACTAGGTGTATCGTTCAAGGACAATAACATAACGTTTAGCCGTTTCCTCCCATAAAGATCATAGTGTTAAGGGTTGTTAATGCATTTGCATGTCATGACCACTAGCCTAACATTGCTTACCACTAAAGTCTGTTAAGGTTAACGTGGGGACTTAACGCTACATTAGTTAGGTCCTAAACCTGGCGTTATTCATAGCCAGACCCCAAGATCAGGTTTTTGCAGGGTCTGGATGGGTGTGCCCAGACGTTTCCAAGGATTGTTTATTGTATTGTTTCATGCTCACAAGCTATGCATAGGTTAAATTAGTGCAGTAGTTAGGAAATTACTATACGAATCAAGTTTCAGAACAGAAAATATAATGCGCAAGTCTGTTCTCCATTGTTAACCTGTAAATGTTTGTACTAAGTGAAGTTGGGTATTGTAAACTGCGTTAAGAATGAATGATATTTGGAATTGCAAAGAAACCTGTCGTATCATAATTATTGGAACAAAGGATCTGTATAATCACCCACTGGATAAACGTTTATTTTAAAACACCACAGTTCAGTATGATTTAAAGTGGCATTACCTCATGGTATTTTTTTTAACTTAATTTTTTTACTATTTGGGAAGCAGAGAGTCTCTGGAGCTGAACCGCATTGATTCCAGCTCCGGGTACCCCCTGCTTCCAGGGATACTTACATCGGAAGGTGATGGTAACAGCTCCGGCAGGGCACAGGAAATGTCTATTTAAAAATACTTCTGATGGAAGTATCTCGGGAGTCCCCCGAGCTGAAATTAATGCGGTTGAGCTGCAGAGACCCTCTGCTTTAAACCTCCCTCTCCGTTGTTTCTGAAATTGAGCCCTGTTTCAGGGTCTGGATCAGAGAAACACTTAGGGGCCTATTCTCGTAGCTCCAAAGTGTGTCAATCCGCTTCTACAGAGCACTTTAGAAGCTGATCGCCGTGCTTTGCTATTCTGTAAGCCCTTATAGCTTGTCCAATCCATGTGGAAAAGGCTTTATTTAGAAGCGGTTTCACTCCGGCTCTGCAAACCGCTTCTAAAAACTCACATTTTTTTTCACGCCACCTTGAGGGTGGCGAGATTGGTATTGCAAGATTCATCCAGAGCCGGAAATATGGGTTTGGCTGAGAGAGCAAAACCCATAAGTAAGACACGGGATGGAGTTAGCACAACCTCAGGTCATTCTGCTTCTAAAGCAAGTACCACCCGTGCATTTTGGCTGTTAAACCAGGTGGTTTGTCACTTTTTATAGAAGCAGTTTAAAAAATGCGATTTACAAAAGAGAATAGGGTTTTTCTCACGTTTCATTCCGCTACTTCTGAGCATGCCAAAGTGTGTGGTTTGGCAATGACAACTTCGGAACTACTAGAATAGGCCCCTAAGCCATACTTAACATCACATTATTTGATAACACAATGCTACAATAATGTGCCATTAAGAATATGCTAATGATATATAAAACAGCTGTTTTCCATATAATTACCTTTGTGGACACCAGGGAAAATAATGTCCATTCTGGTTTTAGGTAAAGACTCGTTATGAGCCCTGATTAACAAAGCTATGTGGATCTACAGTAGCTCCAAGGGCAGAAATCAGCAAGATTTGGGGCGTCTTGATAATAGAAATATGGCATTTAAATTGAAAAAACATGAACTTCAACAAGTGACACTCCATTAAAGTCTATGGAGTGCTGAAACTCAACATCACCGAGACCAAGAAAATCCCCTGAAGTATTATTAATAACAACAAACTTTATTTCCTATTGCGCTCTTCTCCCAATGGGACTCAACGCGTTTCACAATTACAGTATCGTGCACGGGGTACACAGTACATAGGATTTGTTACCGACACAGTCTCTGCCCAGATGAGCTCACAATCTAGCTTGAAAAAAAAACTCTGCAGGGGGATTTCTGTTTGATGTAAAGTGGCGATTTTGTTTGTGTGAACCCCAATTATAATTACGGAAATGTCATAATTTTTCCATGATAACCTTCTTGAATCAAAACCTGTCTTTTCTTGAATATCCAATAGGGTTTATAATAACCTAATTCCATGCCGTTTAAAACAAAATGATATATGAATTAGACAAACAATGAGTAATTAAGACTCCGGGTATGTGCAAAAGCAAGTGAACCCCTAGTTTTATCAGCTACATTAAAGGGGATAATTAGAATCAGGTGTTTAAATAATTAGGTAGATCTTCATGGGTGAGTTTGGGAGGCCACACCCTATATAAAGATCAGACACTTTTTGAGTTTGGTATTCACAGTACAGGTGTGTGGAAACAAGTCATGCCATGATCAAAATAAATGTCTCAGGTCGTCAGAAATGCAGTTACTGATGCTCATCAGTCTAGAAAGGGTTACAAAATCATTTCCAAGGATTTGGAGCTCCACCAATCCACGATCAGAGAGATAGTTTTCAAATGGAGAAAGTTCACGAACGCAGTCACTCTACCCAGGAGCGGTCGCCGTACCAAATTCTCTCCAAGAACAAACCGGCAAATCATCCAGGAAGTCACAAAGAACCCCACAGTAACATCCAA
Source organism: Ascaphus truei (assembly GCA_036426205.1). Taxonomy (NCBI): domain Eukaryota; kingdom Metazoa; phylum Chordata; class Amphibia; order Anura; family Ascaphidae; genus Ascaphus; species Ascaphus truei. The sequence goes on from CM071573.1 coordinate 59,727,165, forward strand.
GGATCTGCAGGCCACTCTCACCTTGGCTAATGTGGGTGTTCATAACTCAACTATCAAAAAAAGACTGAACTAGAATGGTATTCATGGAAGGATAGCCAGGAGAAAACCACTGCTCTCTAAAAAGATCGCTGCTGCTGTCTGAAGGTCGCCTAAGACCACATAGATCAGGCCTACACAACTTGTAAAGTGAGAAGGGCCGAACTGCTCCAAGGAAAACAGATTCGGGCCACACAGGTAAAAACCATCATCATCATCATCATCTCTCCCCCAGCACCCCTCATCATCCTCATATATCCCCTCCTGCATATCACATCACCCTCCCCCCAGCACCTTTCATCATCTCCCACAGCACCTTTCAGCAGTCTCCACCTAGCACCTGTCAGCAGTCACTCCCTAGCACCTTTCAGCAGTCTCCCCCCAGCACCTTTCAGCAGTCTCCCCCAGCACCTTTCAGCAGTCTCCCCCCAGCACCTTTCAGCGTCTCCCCGCCCATCACCGTTCAGCATTTCCCCCAGCACCTTTCTGAGCAGTCTCCCCCCAGCAACCCTTTCAGCAGTCTCCCCCCAGCACCTTTAAGCAGTCTCCCCCCAGCACCTTTCAGCAGTCCCCCTCATCATCAACACCCCCACCCCCCATTCCTACCTGATCGAGGCGGCGGCGGAAGCAGGCCTCAGCTAGGAGGTATGAGCCACGCGGCTACCGGTATCAGGGCAAGAAGGTGAAGCGCGAGGTAAGAAACGCGCTCTAGCAGCAGATCCCAGAAGTTCCGGGTCACACTGCTAGAGCGGGCTGGGGGGGGAGGGAGGAGGGGGGGTGGATAGTGTGTCCGCGCGTCAACGCCTGGTGCTGGAAGGGAAGGGGGGTGGGGATGGAGGGGACCATCTCCGGCCACACAGGGAGTCCCGGCGGGCGCATGTTGTGCAGGCCTGACATAGATGATCCACAAGATTTCTGGAACAATGTTCTCTGGAGAGACGAATCAAAAGTAGTACTTTTTGGTCTCAATGAGAAACGTTATGTTTCACGAAAAACCAAACACTGCATTTGAACAGAAGAACCTCATTCCAACCGTTAAGAATGGTGGTGGGAGTATAATGGTTTGGGGCTGCTTTACTGCCTCAGGACCTGGACGGCTTGCCAACATTGACACAATGTTGTGTCTATACAGGATTGCATTATTATTATTATTGTGTTTCCATTTCATGTACCCACCGATGACTTGTACTCCCTGAATTTTACATTACCATTGTCTATAAGAACCAAGGAGAGAGGTTCATCGAAGGTTGAGACGCTGTCATCGGGTTGTGATTATATTCCTTTTTATTTCATTCACTGTACCCCTTCCTTGTAAAGATGTTGAACTTCCTATCGCCAGAGCGCCGGGTGTTTTTCTGTTTCACAACATTGACATGACATGAATTCTGCATTGTATCAGAAGATTCTAGAGGAGAATGTCAGGCCATCCATCCGTGAGCTGAAGCTGAAGCGAAAGTGGGTCATGGGGCAAGACAATGATCCTAAACATACAAGCAGATCTACAAAAGAATGGCTGCAGAAGAAATTCCGCGTTTTAGAATGGTCTAGTAATAGTCCGGACCGATACCCCATTGAAATGTTGTGGCAGGACCTGAAGCGAGCGGTCAATGCAAGGAAGCTCTCAAATGTCACTGAGTTGAAACAGTTCTGTAAGAGGAATGGGCCAAAATTCCTCAAAACCAATGTGAGAGACTGACCAACAGTTACAGGAAATGCTTAGTTTAAGTCATTGCTGCTCAAGTGGGTGTCACCAGGTACAAAATGTAAAGGTTCACATACTTAATGTTGAAAAAGTATCATGTTTTTGTGTCGTTTGATCAGGTTATCTTCATCTATTATTAGGGCTTAGATTAAGATCTAATAACATTTGAGGTTTGCAATATGTGAAAATCCTAAGGACTTCACAAACTTTTTCTCCTCACTGTACACGTAGTGTATATACTGTAAGAACAGGTGTATATGGCAAGTTGGCATCTCAAATAAATGTTATATTGTTATTTTCTCTCTCTGAATATTTAAATGTTCTGCTTTTGTCATAGAATTCCAGTATGATAAGACGCTTCTAAATTTAGTAAGTTCAGATGTCCTCGCAGTGTTTTCGGATGAAAGGACAGATAATGTCAGTTGCTGGGAGCACGCCAACATAAGCTTACAGAATGTGGGTCTTAATTGACTCTCTGTCTCTTTGGGAAAGTAAAAGGGCAACTGAAGGATACAAATACCCTTCTTTAATTGGCAGGACTAAAAGGTTTTCTTGCACTGACTCTTCGTGTATGTGACAGGGAGATGTAGGTGGAATTGTATAGCTAAATTGTCATCATGATTTGATATTCATTGTAACTGCTGTGTTTTCATTTTGCTGCCAGTTGCATATATGCTTGCGCCTCTACAGGGATATATATACAGTTAGGTCCAGAAATAATTGGACACTGACACAATTTTCATAATTTTGACTCTGTACGCCACCACAATTGATTTAAAATGAAACAACCGAGATACAATAGAAGTGCAGACTTTCAGCTTTAATTCAAGGGATTGAACAAAAATATCGTATGAAACATTTAGGAATTGCAGCCATTTTCATACACAGTCCCCTTATTTCAGGGGCTCAAATGTAATTGGACAAATTAACACAATCATAAATAATTTTTTCATTTTTAATACTTTGTCAAGAATTCTTTGCAGGCATTGACTGCTTGAAATCTGGAACGCATGGACATCACCAAACGCTGGGTTTCCTCCTTTGTGATGCTTTGCCAGGCCTTTACTGCCGCTGTCTTCAGTTGTTGTTTGTTCGTGGGTCCTTCTGCCTTAAGTTTTGTCTTCAGCAAGTGAAATGCATACTCGATCGGGTTGAGATCAGGTGATTGACTCGGCCATTGCAGAATATTCCACTTTTTTGCCTTAAAAAACTCTTGGGTTGCTTTCGCAATATGTTTTGGGTCATTGTCCATCTGTAAAGTGAAGCGCCATCCAATGAACTTCACTGAATTTGGCTGAATCTAGCAGACAATATATCCCTATACACTTTAGAATTCATCCGGCTGCTTCTGTCTTCTGTCACATCAATAAATACTAGTGACCCTGTGCCATTGTAAGCCATGATGCCCATGACATCACACTGCCTGCACCGTGTTTTACAGATATGGTATGCTTCGGATCATGAGTCGTTCCAAGCCTTCTCCATACTTTTTTCTTCCCATTATTCTGGTACATGTTGATCTTAGTTTCATCTGTCCTAAGAATGCTGTTCCAGAACTGGGATGGCTTTAGATATTGTTTGGCAAAGTCTAATCTGGCCTTTCTATTCTTGAGGCTTATGAATGGTTTGCACCTTGTAGTGAACCCTCTGTATTTGCTCTCGTGAAGTCTTCTCTTTATGGTAGACTTGGATAATGATATGCCTACCTCCTGGAGAGTGTTCTTCATTTGGCTGGATTTTGTGAAGGGTTTTTCTTTACCATGGAAAGGATCCTACGATCATCCACCACTGTTGTCTTCCGTTGACGTCCAGGCCTTTTTGTGTTGCAGAGCTCACCAGTGCGTTCTTTTTTTCTTAGAATGTACCAAACTGTTGATTTGGCCACTCCTAATGTTCCTGCTATCTCTCTGATGGATTTTTTTTTTTTTTTTGCAGCCTAAGGATGCTGTTTCACTTGCTTTGAGAGCTCCTTTGACCGCATGTTGTGGGTGCACAGCAACAGCTTCCAAATGTGAATGCCACACCTGGAATCAACTCCAGACCTTTTACCTGCTTAATTGATGATGAAAAAACGAAGGAATAGCCCACATCTGTCCATGAAACAGCTTTTGAGTCAATTGTCCAATTATTAAAGCCGATAGACTGCACTTTAAGCCCATATTCATTATTTAACTGTAACTTTAATTTATTTTGGTACACAGCCAAAATAACAAAACTTCTATCGGTGTCCAATTATTTCCGAACCTAACTGTATATGAATAAATAAAACTGATAATATACGTCTGAAAAAATGTCTTAAGAGATGATACAATAAATATTGAATAAGAGATGCTGATGAAGATCAGTATATATGAATCCATTTTCTCGTTTTAGGTCTGTATATATATATATATATATATATATTTATATATATATATATAATTTCTTTTTCAGTTAATCTAGCAATTGGTTAGAAATTCATTAGCATTTATTTATATTATTATTGTACATTTTCATAGATCAAATTATTGATCTTTCATTATTTATGAGTACTATATATTAATTTAGTCATTTTTATTTTCATCACTGATTTAATAATTGTTATAACTATATACATCATGTTTTATATGTTTATGTGTGTACTGTATATGTTCAAATATATATATACACATATGATTATATTTAGTGCTTATACTTAAGATTTGATTATATAAATCCATTATAGGTCTTATAGTAATTTTGTACCATGTATAATTATGTTTATTCAGGATGCTATAATTCAGTTTCAATTGATTGAGTATTTTTACCCAATCAGGACACTTTGCATTAGCTATACAGTAAATATACATTGTTACTACTTTGGGACACACCCCTGATGAAGTCAGTACAACAGCTGACGAAACGCGTAGGGCACACGTCATCACGTTAGTGCCAATCAGCTGTGTGAGAGGATTCCCTATTGAAGGCAAAGAGAAGTGAGCTACAAAGGTTTGGCGTTATATCTGCAGCGTATCCAGCTAAGGATTCGTGAGGTGACCAGACTCTGTGATCTTGGCAATCTGCCAATGGATTTCAGGCTTGCTAGGCTTTCGATTCATCTGGCAGTGCGAGTACGTGGAGTGTTTGTCGAAACAGCTGCACCAGTCCCTCCCTTTATACCATAATTTGAGTGAGTTCTATTGCATTTATCCCGGCTCAGCATGCATGCATATTGCTATAATGGGGTAAAGCTGTACTACACTGGATTTCACTTTATGGAGGGGGGGGGGGGGAAATGGTGAGATTGATTTGAGCCTACATTCGCATTAACCCTTTCCGGAGTTATGGAACTGTTACATCATATACCTCACCTACCTTATGAGAAAACAGTGACAAAAGACAAAGAAGGTTCACTTAAAATGCGCGTGCTCGGCATACACACAATTTTTTTTAATTTATGTAAACAGAAACCTATGGCTGAAGAACAAAATGATTTTATTTTAAATAGTATCTATGTTTTTTAACACAATTTTTGTAGATTGGAGGAACGGCAATGGGAACAAAATTCGCACCTAGTTCTGCGAATCTTTTTATGGGTCAGTGAGGGGAGATTAATCCCATTCTTCCATATATTTTAATTTGGAAAAGGTATATAGATGATATTATGTTTATTTGGAAAGGGGAATGTCCACATGCTTTAACTCTTACTGGAATCTCTGAGCAAAAACGATATGGGCCTTACTTTTATTTCCAAATGGATCAATAAAGAAATTTATTTCGTTGATCTATTATTCTTTATTGATGACGGCTGTGTACAGTTAAAAACAGATAGTTAATCTGTTTAATGATGATTTTTTTGTCCTCAAGCAGTGGAGCTCAGAGAGAGGTTTATACATAGAGGCTATGATAAACAGCTGGTTAATAATGCATTCCAACATGCATCCAAATTAATAGAGAAGCCCTTCTAAAAAAAATTAAAAAAAGTCTCCAAAATAGAGGCAGGTTCCATAAAAAACAGATTAAGATTTAATAAAGATTTTGATAATAGTTGCAATTTTATAATGAGATACAATAAAGTTGCCCCACAAATCACCAACATTCTTAAAAAGACATTGAAACATTCTGCTTTGTGACCCCATTTTAGGGCAACTCCTATCGATAGGTCCTAGTGTCATTTTTAAGAGAGCTAAAAATCTCAAAAGTCTGTTGGCGCCTACAATATTAAAGACCAAAAGTACTGAAGCAATTTCCGATTGGCTTGATGAAAAACCTCCAGGGTGCCACAAATGCAGTGCCAGTAGATATATCACCTCCATATATCTCCATATACAAGAACCTATTCCAGCTTCACATTGGAAAGCCAGTATAACCAGCCTCACACTGATGAGACCCAAAAGGTTGAAACATCTGTCTGTGAACAGGCATAAGTGTATAAGGTTCCATGTTAAAATGGATAAGAAGGAAAAGGTGACACTGTGTACTCATTTCCTAGAAACCATGGCTGCAGTGGAAGTATTGAATGCTAGTAGATCATGGGGGAAAGACAGGGTTGCAGACCTGTCTGAGACGTGTGAATGTGCTCACAGGTGGTATTTTTATTTGATGTAAAAGAAAAAATACATTTGAAATTGGCAGTCTCAGATAAGATGTTTGTTATATAGGACTTTATTAATTATAACTCAACATGCACTGTTTACCTAATCACCTGTCCATACCACAAACAATATGTAAGAAGAACGAAAGGATCATTAAAAACTCATTGTCTTGAACACAAATGTAATATTCAGCATAGATACACCCAACATGTTCTATGAACACACTATAATGATGATGTACATAAGAGACATTATGGGTCTGAACATCAAAGAGATATAATTAGTACATCCGTGGAATGGATAGATGATTACATCTGTGGCGGAGGCGATCTTTCTGGATACACCAGCAAATGGATACTCTGGATACTCTTCAACCAAACGATTTGAATTTAGACGAAGATCTGGCTGCTTTTTTTGAATAGACTGGTTCTGATTTGTATTGAATTCATTTCAGGCTTCATTTATAATCAACTTCTATTTGATATTTGTATCCCTTTATATCTGCCTGCCCCCCCCCCCCTAAAATATCTTATAACATGTTATTTTATTTCTAAAGTATCTCCTGGTTTATTATACTTTGTTTTATAGCGTCTCACTTACCTTGAGTGCTCTCTTATAAGCTCCATCCTCCGATGTTATTACGAATTATACCATTGGCCTTTTTAGTTTATTTTATATATTTAAATATTGTAACTGATTTTTACAAATCTGTAACTTTATTTTTCTTCTTTGTTTAATACATATTTAAGAACTGTCTGAAATGTGTTTATAGACCGATTTTAATATACTTGATGTAGTAGCTTGGGTCTGTCTATGTACTATATATATACCTGGAAGAAGATCCCACCTTGAGGACCGAAACGTTGGTTGATTGTGGTGCCTATGTTTTAATACATATTACTTCTTTAATATTCAGTGTGCAGTCTCTTCTTGCCAGATATATTCTGGTGAACATGGAATATAAATATATATATATATATATTTATATTTATACTGTGTTCCACCATGTGATTTAAACCCATTCTTAACATACTGTAGATTGCAGTTTTGATTCATGTACACTTATTTTTATTGTTCTATTCCAAGTCCTCCTATTTTATGTTTTTATGTGTCTGTACTTTTATTACAGAGCATTTATATACTGCTCTTCTTAATCATCTCCTATGCAATATTTATTGTATTATCTCTAAGACATGTTTTCTGTAGTATATTATCAGTAGTATGTATTCGCACATATCGATGTCCCTTCCTTACCTGCTTTGGGGCTTCCAGCTCAGCACTTATTGTTCCAGCTGCCTAACTGTAGAAGTGGCGTACAGATATATTAGTCCTGCATGATACAGGGAAGGAGGAGGAGCTTCACGGCTCTATTTAAGGCAACTGTATCCTTCAAGTCCTGATTAGAGATGCTAATTTAACTCATTTAAATATACCTTTCATATCCAAATTAGCATATTTCCCCGGAATCTCAGGTGTGCTCCTTTTTGTGCACAAGTGTCTCTCCACGTGTTGTATAAAGTTGTGTTTGGGGAGGTACATATATCTCTCTCTCTCGAGGGCAGAGCACAAGCAGTCGGACAATGGGCCCGGAAGTCGGTCTAGCACATTTAGCTGCTGGCATCCCGCTGCTGCCATTCAGCCGCCGGGCATCTCACCGCAAAGGTAAGCCCCAAACGTTAACCCTTACCCTAAAACCCCAAATCAGATCCCTTACCCTAAAACCTCTAATCGGACCCAGTACCCTAAAGTTAACCCCTAATCGCCTAAAACCCCTAACCTTAACTCACTTAGCGCACTTACCTTAGCGGCGGCACGGCTAAATAGAATTCATTGCAGTGAAGGAAAACACAATATACACAGTCTAAATGAATATAGTGCACACCATACAAAGAATCCGGAAACGTGCGCTATATGTAAGAACATGAATAACGACGCACCAGTTTAATGATTTTTTTTGAGACATTGAAAAAGTGCAATCTATTTTAAAAATATATATTCTTTATTCATAACCCCCATTGTGTTTTCATTTATGTACAGGACTGTGTATATTGTGTTTTCTTTCACTGCAATGAAGACACAATCAGATTTATGAGCCATCTGCTTCCCATAGAACCAACCAGTAAAGGGGGCTGGATAAGGGAGAGATAAGGCAGTGGGATTATGCTCTTTCGCAGATAATGGAATCAACCTATATAATTACAAGATCCCCCTTTTACCCTCCTTATTAATAGACTTCAACAGGATAGCCCAGTCCCTCTTATAAGTTGCCCCACTCTAATAGAACCGCCCTCTTACACACGTATCAATTGCCCCCATCTACTTGAATCAGACTTCCCTCTTACGCACATCAGCTACTCCCAAACAGTTTGATGGGCTCACCCTCTTAAAACATCAGAACCCCACTCTTACCACGACACAGCTTTCTAACCTTACACTTCAAATCAACTTCTCTTCCTGCTGCACGGCACAATGACCACTTAATTTTATCTATATTACACAACTATCCTTTTACTCCACACAATACAGAGACGAGAGTCCTAGTAATCTATAAGCCAGCTGCATACCTTATTTTGCAGGCAAGGACAAGATCAGACAAGCAACCTGCTGCATTTTTCTAATGTAATCATTGCAATATAAATATGGATGACCCTATTTTCCCAGACACAGCTGGGAAATATGCCAGCAGTGCAATCAATGCAGTGATAGAATCACATTTGTAATTCCTTTCAAGGAAGCAACTTTGCTCCGCTTTTTATTAAGTTGCTGAAAAGGGAAGCCTGTGTCTGTCTGCTCTGTGACAACATGAGCATTAGATCCTCTGGATACTGCGGAAGGATTGCTGTTCTCCAGTGGAATATACAAACTCACAATACATATTATTCCCAGGGTATTAAAACAAATACGCCACGAATTTGCACGTGAGGGGTTGACAATTGTCCCTCTCTGGCAGTAGCCGAAGTGCGAGGATGTTAGGGGCTCTGGAGTCCCACTCATTCTTTATTTACCCGTTAAACAATTGATCACTATTAACAAATATTTTCCAAGTGCAATAGATGAGATAATCCAATGATACGAGATCTACCTGTGATGTGATTATAGGAACGATGGTAGATGTCTATTTTCTTAAAGGAGCAATCCAGTCTTTCCACCCACTGCCCCCCTCTTTTTTTCCTTTTTACATTTACAACATTGTACAGATGAAAAAAAAGATACACGAGTACATATGAAGTATAAAGCACTACTCAATACGTGATGTTAAAGCAGCTGTCCTGATAAGAACCCCAACACCCCTCATAGACACTCAACACCCTTTATAGGTATCCACCACCCTTCATAGAACCCCAGCACCCTTCGTAGACTTCCACCCAACACCCCTGATTAGACTCCGATTGGCCCTTTATCGCAGATACATGCCGTGCAGCAGCGGGGGAAATTGGTACAAGATGGTACACTGCTTGTAGACCGGTACAGCTTGTCCAAAACGGTACTGTACCGGCCAAACCGGTACAGAAGGATGGTGTGGGGTGGGAAGCAGGGGGTAAAGGTACTGCGAAGATTAGGCATATCCCACCATAATGTGTAACTAATGATCCCATTTTCGGAACTAAGAAATATGAAAGGCTAATGATATTGTATTACAAGCGTTCATGCAGCACGGTGGGTTCAATTAGGTGATGAAAAACGGTTAATTATATTTGTATTGCAGGCTTTTAATCAGCGTTTAGTGTAAGAAAGTTGGGATCTTGACGGACATGCGATGATATCTCTTACATTTGCCCTTATAGAAATGATAAGCTCACGGCACTCCTACATAAGCTATAGGGTTTGACATTACTACATTTTTCGGGCTCTTCCCACATTGTATATTCTGCATTAACCATGTCCCTGTCATTAGTTTGAGTTTTTCTGCCCTTACCTCTGTCTTACCTCCTTCCTTATTAAAGTACTCAGCGTTCTATCATCTGTTTACCAAAGGCATCAGCAGGCCCTTAGTTTTTTACTATTAAATAGTGTATTTCACTTAGATTGTATGGAACAGGCCTTTCTATGGCTACCAGTGTGTGTTAATTATATAATTGTATTGTTATTATCCTCACACCCTATTGTACTGCTGTACTATGAAATATGCTGGTGATTATATATATATATATATATTTATATATATATATATATATATATGCAAATATAGCTGTATGCTCATCTGCATGTCTTAGGCAGGTCTGCAACCCCACCTTTCCCCATTATCACCCAGCATACAGCACTTCCACTGCAGCAAGGGATTCTGGGAAATGACATGCAAATGAGCACACAGTGTCACTTTTTGCCTCAATAACCATTTTTAACATGGTTCCCTATAGGCTTAAGCTTGCTGCATGGTCACAGCTTTGAGCACAGCCAGGGTTAAGGTGCATACCCAGAAAACCACCCACAGACAGCTGTTTCGACCTGATGGGTCTCATCAGTGTGGGGTTGATTTTACTGGGAATGCAAGAGAGGCTTATGGGATAGGCTAAACCATAATACTGAGTTAAGTTATGGTGAGTAAAAAAAGTGACAAAAACCCTCCACAGGAAAGCAAATATGCAAATATAGCTGTATGCTGGGTGATAATGGGGAAAGGCGGGGTTGCAGACCTGCCTAAGACATGCAGATGAGCATACAGCTATATTTGCATATTTGCTTTCCTGTGGAGGGTTTTTGTCACTTTTTTTACTCACCATAACTTAACTCAGTATTATGGTTTGGCCTATCCCATAAGCCTCTCTTGCATTCCCAGTAAAATCAACCCCACACTGATGAGACCCATCAAGGTCGAAACAGCTGTCTGTGGGTGGTTTTCTGGGTATGCACCTTAACCCTGGCTGTGCTCAAAGCTGTGACCATGCAGCAAGCTTAAGCCTATAGGGAACCATGTTAAAAATGGTTATTGAGGCAAAAAGTGACACTGTGTGCTCATTTGCATGTCATTTCCCAGAATCCCTTGCTGCAGTGGAAGTGCTGTATGCTGGGTGATAATGGGGAAAGGCGGGGTTGCAGACCTGCCTAAGACATGCAGATGAGCATACAGCTATATTTGCATATTTGCTTTCCTGTGGAGGTTTTTTGTCACTTTTTTTACTCACCATAACTTAACTCAGTATATATATATATATATATATATATATATATATATATATATATATATATAAGTACCGTGTTAGCGGGGGTTTAATAATCAAAAATGAACAGAATGGTATCGTCTATTCATTTATATTATACTCTTCGAAGCAGGGACTCCTTTTCCTAAATGTTACTTGTATGTCAGAAGCACTTTTTCCCATTATGTGTTATTTGTACTATTTGTTATTTATATGATTATGTCACGTGTATTACTGCTGTGAAGCGCTAGGTACATTAATGGCGCTATATAAAGACATAAATACATAAATATAAATATATATACACACATATATAATATTTATAATAATTTGTTAGCTCAACTTAGCCCTAGGTGCGAGCGGAAGGCAGGGGGGTTGGGGTTTTCTTTATGAGACCTGGTTACAAATCTATTATTGACTATGTACTGGTGTTTTGACAATAAAGCCTAGAGACATTTACTGAGAATTGAGCAAGAACATTTGACTGATTATATTTGTTCTGCCAAGACTGCTCCATCCATTACATTCTTCTGTGCACCGATGTTGTGTGCCGACAACTCAAAGCATTCAATACATCACAGGTCTCAGCACAGTCATTATGCTCAGTGTGTTTTTGTTGTTGCATGAAATAAGGTGCTGGGGTGTCCCTTCTAGGAGCAAAGTAAACTAGGCACAGTGACAGGTTTAAGCCTGTGGGTGCCATTTGACGTAGCAACTACCTCATGGGGCCTGGCACTCCAGGAACCTCAGCCCCTGCCCCAGCACTCAAAAGGTTAATAGGTTTTAGAGAACTGACTGATACCTTTAAAAAAAAAAAGAAGAAAAATGACAAGTATAAGTAAAAAAAATTGAAAAAAAATGGCAAAGGTTTTACCATTTCCATGGTATACAAATGCTTTGGGGGGAGGGGTTTACGATCTTTATCTGGTGCCTTGTGGGGACACGGCTGGCTGTCAGTATTCAGAGCCACTGGCAAACTGTTCTTTTTGGTCTGGTCTTTGTTTGCAAAGTAATTATGAAGCCATCATTCGTCAAACAGATAAATATAGTGTAACGGCGTTTCCCCCACCCGGTGGGAGATTTGGTCATTACTGGTCATGTGGTGCACGGTGCCTGCTGGTAACAGGAGTGCTGAGTCATCCGCTGGTGGTAGTGGGGACACAGGACCAGGGTTCTGGGGTTCATACCCTACATATCTCTTTAGCAGTGCAGTACCTCCATCTGCAGTAGGCTTCAGGAACTGAAGGTGGTCTCCGACGGTAGAACTTATTATCTCTACCCCCCAGTAATGTCACGCACCAGGCAGGAGGTATAACAACAGGAACGGTTTATTATCTCTTCTGTACAGCACAGTAACAAGCAGGCTTCTGCCCGATGCAGTAACTTTCAGCTACCACTGAAGGATGGTCCCTGGACTGTCACTACAGGTCAAGGGCACCTGCTGCCGTTCTAGCTCTATGGTCCACACTCACTCTCCCCCGGAGGGAAGAGGACTGGAAAAGGCCCAATAATCAGCCTCTCCACTGTGTGACCTGCCTTCCTCATGTGGGGAAAGGCACTTCCGAATTTGGGGCAGTACTGCCCTTAAGTCCTGCCAGGAGGATGGCACCAGGTCTGTCATGCCCAGGCCTGATGTCCCCGTGTCCCGCTGTCACTCAAGTGCAGCTCTTCAGAAGGGGAAAACCCCATAACAACTACTGGCAAGGCCTGTTTGTACGAAGACTTACTGCCAGGAGGGAAGCAAACTAGTAGCCGCAGATGGCATGGCTACAATACGAAGCTATATCTGCTTGAATTCAGTGTTCCCGGAGAAGAAAACATTCATTTTTAACAGGGTGCAAAGACATAAAATGGTTACTTTAAGGGTGATTTAAGTTTTCTAAAGAAATTAACTTTGATGGGTCAAAAGGTGTGATCAGGCAATGGAAAGTGGAATCGCATAGCTTAGCAAACATGGGCCATACTGTATGCACTGTTAAGAATTACAGATCCTATGCTCACCTTATTAATACACAGCTAAAAGAACAGTGTCAGTAGTTTGTTTTGTCAGATCTGTGACATTGTAATTGTCAACAACGGTGGCATCTGCCTGGGGAGGCTATCACTGTTCTCTGGCAGAATCATTTACACTGTCAGGTGATGACAATTCTTTATGTGTATTCACAAGAGAGGTAGGAATCTCATTGCTCTAAAAAAAAAAAAAAAGCAGAGCAACTTCCAAGGAACTGTACACAGCAGGGAACAGGCACAACTAAGATGTGTGATGCTAACTGCCAGCATCAAGGCTTAATCTTGGCATCATGTACATTTGGCACGTTATATGGTTGGCACAGGTTTTACTGTAAGTTTAACTGTTTGGCACCCCCACTTCACCCACCCAGCCAACCTCTCTCCCTCACTACATCCAACTAGAGTGTAGACTCTCAGGAGCAGGACCCTCATTATGTCCTGTATCTGTTTGCGATTGGCTGTCCTTACTTGTATGTCATTCAGTTTATGTCACTCTGTACACCCACTGTACCGCGCTGCGAAATATGTCGGCGCTTTACAGATAAAGGAAAATAATAATAATAACCAATCTTTCTCTCTCCAACAAAAACACACCCACCAAGTCTCTCTGATTCACTACATTTAACCGACCTCTCTCCCCGACTAATCCAACCTCTCTCCCTCACTGCACTCACTCACCCAACCTCTTTCCCACACTACCCCCACCCAACCACCCGTTCTCTCCACTACACCCACCCAACCTCTCCCTACTACACCCAACCTCTCCCTACTACACCCAACCTCTCCCTACTACACCCAACCTATTTCTCCAACTGACAACATACAACCAATCAATATCTATTCCCCGCTACGCCCATCCAATCCCACTATACCCAAACAGCCTCTCTTCCCACTACACCCATACACAATGTCTCCCCCACCTTATCCAAGAAACTTCTCTCCGACTACACCCAACCGACCTCTTTCCCCCTTTATACCCAACCAACCTCTATCCTGCAATGTACCCAACCACCACCCTACACGTACTGTATACTAAAGAAAAAAGACCCTGACATGTGGCACACTTTGCAGTTTTTAGTAATAAATCAAACTTAGGCTGCGCTTATAGTGCCGGCGGCAGCGACGTCGCATAAAAACAAATGCATGGTCGCCGGCACTTATAGTGGACACGACGGCACGATGGAGCAACAGCGCTACCAAAAATCTGGTAGTCTGTAGAATTTGATTTTTGGAGAGACGCTCTCCACATGTGACTGGCTATTAGCCAATCAGGGAGCTTCTCCGCCGGTCTGCCGTCCCCCTTGCTGACGTCACTGGCCTTGTAGCCAGCGACGTCTCCAAAATATGAATGACAACTTTCGCAATGGCGACGGCGATGGGAGACGTCATCGGTCACGTTGCCGGCTGTATAAGCGCAGCCTTATCAAGCTGAGTGTTTGTAGCAAAAAGGCAATCCTCTTAATATTAAGTTGCCAATGTACCAATATGTAACATATCAGACTCCCTCATGGAGCATACTTTGCTAGTATTAGGGAGAACAAGGGGAAAATACCTTGTAGGAGGTGTGTAAGTATTAGGTAAGGACAGGTACAAAATGCGGTAAGTACCAATAAGAGTGCAGTTTATTCCTCCGCAGGTGGCACCGAGGGGTTACAGCCCCATATCACGGAGCGTAGATTGAAAAAATAAACGAGTGAGAGCAAGGTGCTGAGTGCAGCATCGAGAGCGCGCTAGAACCCCTCTGATTTTGGGTCGATAAACACTAAAATAATGTAACGGAGCGGCGGGTGTGCTGTGGATAACGTTACAGAAGAAGTTCTCATGGTGACTTCATCAAAACGTGCCACCGTACGCAAGCCAGATGCGGTGGCTAAGGGGTGGTGTAACAGGGGACTTATCCCTGTTCACAGATATGCCTCTAATCCAGCAATATCGTGGTTTACTGCTGGTAGCAAATTAACTAACACCACCTGCCTGATTAGAGGTGGTAGAAAAAGCCTGCTTTTGAGACAGGAAGTGACTCCTTAGCTCTGAATGAGAGCTGACCTTTGGAGAGAACACACATCTCTGGAGCTGACCGGTCTTGAGCTCTGCCCAGCATAGCTGATTGCAAGTCACCAAATAAGACTTTTAAACCTGGATGCTGATTTTCTGTGCACGCACGGGTGCGGTTCCAGGAGAGCAGAGAAGCTTACTCTACAGCAGCTAACAGATAAGACTTTCATTCTAAAGAGACTTCTTATATCTGCTTATGTCATGCTATGTGTTTGGGGCTGGGAGACCTGCTTAACTAGGAGTTGTGAATTGCATGGGATGTCACTAGAAATACTCCCAAGGGAATTAAGCTTTGTTTCCCCCCCTGTGTTTGGATGATTTCCTGATAAAAAGGAAAAGGCACAATAAAGCCTTATTATAATTTCACCTTATAAAAGCCTCCCATTGTGTACCTCTGTGAACGTCCGTCTACAGGTGGGAATTGATTTGATCTGTTACTCTGGAAGAAAATACACCTTATCTAATTGTTGCAAGAACCTTCTATTAAGGAAAAGAGTTTGATTTATTACTAAAAACTTACCACAGTGCCTGTTCTCAATACTTAGTATCTGTGACACAAATTGTGTTACAGATTCTGCACTATCAGGCTACTGTGAATACTTCCTTACATACATCTCTATCTGGCTCAGTGTACTGTCATTGAGTATCTCTAGTGTATTTTGTGTGCAATGTTCACACTCCTTTGACTACTGTGCAGTATACCCCTTCATTTTACCTGTATATCTGGGATACTGTTCTGGATATTGTAAAATAAATACAAAAATAAGATCATACTATGCATAGGGGATACCCTTATATGTATAGGTAGGTACAGGTCTGAATTTTTAATTGCACCGATTATGAGCGTCATTTTTATATACTTTTTTGTGTGGTTAATTTATTGTTTTAAAGATAAATATAACAACCATTTTGGAAGCTCAAGGAGATGCACCAAGCAAGATAATCAGATCAGGGAGAAGGAGCGGCTCAGTGAGTAACGACACTGACTGGTACTGAGCAGGGGAACCTTGTTCAATTCCCGGTGGCAGCTCCTTGTGACCTTGGGCAAGTCACTTTATCTCCCTGTGCCTCAGGCACCAGAAAATAGATTGTAAGCTCCACGGGACAGGGGCCTGTGCCTGCAAAATGTCTCTGTAAAGCGCTAGTAAAACTAGCAGCGCTATACAAGAACATGCTATTATTATAGTAAGTCTTTTCAACAGGGATAAGGTTACAACTGAGATAACCAGATGATTAGGAGAAAATAGGGAGTCCTGATATAACTTAAACCTTACTGGGACACATGAAAAAGGTATGGCTTGCCTCCTCATGGTAACCGGAGTCGTAGGTTTGATCAGTGACTCTCTCAATCGGCCGGTGTGAAACTACATCTGCTTCCTCTGTTCAGCGATTCTCTATAATGCAGCAGTGTGGCTGTTCAGCTGTTTGAATGCCAAGATTTCCCATCATCATCCCTCCAATTGTATAGTTCCAAGTAGAAAAAAGTTAAAAGCAGATTGCTGGTAAAGCGCAGACCTGCAAATTGGAGAGGAACTTTCCAAATGTAAAAATTTTTTTTTAAATACTTTATTGGCTCATATTAGAAACCAGTGACAAGAACGGACAAAAAAAAAGCTCTCCCAAGCGTACAATGGCACCAAGTGGCACTTTCTCGCGGAGGAGACAGTGTGCCACGTATAGGGAGCTTTTTTCTTCTCTAGTATGCAATTGTCATTATCCCATGGTGTGCACCTCTTCAATATCTCAGCACACAGGCTGAGCAAAGGTTCCCTGCTAGTTTGTACCACCCCACTACAACCCAACCAACCTCTCTTCCCAAACATACTTTTATTCCTACTCTGCGCTTCCCTGCAGACCAGGGGTGGCCACCCCAGTTCACAACAAGTCAGCAGGTCAGGTTTTCAGGATATCCCTGCTGCAGCACAGCTGGCTCAGTTGAAGACTGAGCCACTGATTGAGGCACCTGTGCTGAAGCAGGGATATCCTTAAAACCAGACCTGTTGGTAGCTCTTGAGGACTGGAGCTGGCCACCCCTGCAGTAGACTGTAAACTAGCAGGGTCCACTTACCTATTATACTAGTTTAGTATGTGCAAACACTGTGTACTAATACCAAAACACTGCATTTGTCTACTGTTTGTAATGTTCTTTATTACACTCACAAAACATTCACAATAGAGTTTACAAAAGGGCTTTCTGGTCATAACCTTTTTTTCCCCTTGATCAGATAAAGCTCAGACCAGCAATGAAAGCAAAAAATGGATTTAGTCTGGCCTTAGAACATACAATCCTATACCAATATATCTGAAGACGAATGGATTGTACATTGCAGTCTGTACACATTGATGCAAAACAGCTGTGTCAGTGCCCAGCTCTGGTTCTTTAATCCTGTGCCAAAGAGCTTTGCGTGCAAATACTGGGATAGATAAAGGGTCTGATTTTCTAATAATAATAATTACATTTGCACATAACGTTCTTATAAAGCAGCACTGTTTGCCACTTGGAAAATGAACTGGGACAAGATATTTTTAAAAGCCATACAAAGCCTGTAATTGAAATATATATATATATAATGTTACTTTGCAGGATATGTCAATGGTCCAAAAAATAACTTATTGTTGTACAGCTCGCCTATATTTACCCCTTCCCATCCTGATTAACCCATTAAGTCCTGGAGGAGCCAGCAATGCAATTTTTTTTTTTGTATATTTGTAAACATGATGAGGGGGAGACACTTGGCTGCTCCTTGCAGTCTCAAGTCAGTGTGTGACAACAAGAGTTTGCACAGGAAAAGCGCCCTCACTCTCCTCCCCTTATCTTTCCTGACAAGGACAGGGTAACAGAAGGGTAAAGAAAATACTTGATTGTCAAACACTAAACCCATTCAGAGGGTCATTTGACTTTCTAAGAAACAAAAAAAAAAACAGCCAACACTTTGCTTTTAGCACAGTTACATTTGTTTAAGGAAGCTAATGAAATGGTTAAATCCTTTACAAAAGGTAGTTTGATGGATAGCACCTTTAATGAGATGAACCTCCTTACAAGTTAAACCGATAGATACACACTGAGTACATCTCAAATGTACTATAAATAGTGTTCAATTTATGAATTAATCCCACACTGCCCCCCCCCCCCCCTCCCCACTCCCCCACCACCTTTCCTTTTGCAAATAAATGTTCCATGCATCTTCAAACATACAAACAATTCCCAGGTTGGGAAATGCAAAAATGTGCAAAGCTTCATTCTCCAAATGAACACCTTTATGCATCTTTGAGTAGCCGTGTCAGGAACAGCAGGCAGCCTTGTTCTCCTGGCATGTAAATGGTACATGCTTCCAAAGGACATACCTCTTAGAAAATGATGGGTTTTCAGCCTATGCCGTTAAAACATTATTAATTTAGGCAAACATGCTACTTTTAAAAGAATTGTGTGATACAGCAAGGCTGATTACCCTGTATTAGGGCGTGGAATAAAAGGAACCCCCTTGCGTTACATTGCTGATGCTATTTTCGGTTTTCGCACTTGACACAGAGCCAGCTTCTCTTATACTATAAATAATGCCTCTGTTGTCTCGTGTTGTTTTAGTTGGTATTTAAAAGGATAGTCCTGCGTAGCAGGCTGAAAAAAATATTTTAAAAACAACAATGTAATCAGCTTGCATAGAAAGATGTAATCACCCTTAAAGCAGTAGTGCTCCATGCCTCGTCTCTCCCCACCCCGGCTCTCCCCATCCCCATTCGCCGACCCCGGCTCTCCTCACACCCCTCCGCTGACCCCTGGCTCTCCAAAGCCCCTACGCCAACCCTGTCTCTCCAAAGCCCCTTCGCCGGTCCCATCTCTCCCCACCCCTCTCCGCCAACCCCGTCTCTCCCAACCCCCCTCTGCCGACCCAGTCTCTCCCCACCTGTTTGCAGCCCTGGATGAGAGATTTAAGTTTCACCAAATAGTTAAAGCAACAGTTCCATTCCCCCCCTCCCCCCCCTCCCCCCTCATCTCCCTTTTACCTGAACTGGGGTGTCCCTCGACATGATGCTCTGGGGACCACCTCTGGGGACCACCCATTTCCTGAGATATTTCAGTTTTTTGTTGTCGTTTCATAAACTAGAAATATGGTCATGGGGTCCCGACGTCAGCTGGGAGCGAGGCTGACCCCACCACCACATCGGGGGTGATGTATTTCTATCGAATGTGGAGCAAAATATACGCAAATTGCGCCACTTTCATCTTGTGTCTCTTTCTGTCAATGTATCAAGGTCTTTGCTCCAAGTTTTGCGTCACCTTTCGATTCGGGGAGTATCAATAGGAGGAGTTACATGATAAACAGATTATAATCAGATGTAGCACACTCTGCGTTTCCGTGCATCACTTTTGTATCTTGCATAGGCATCAACAAATCAGCCAGGTCTGCGGTGGCATAAACTTTTCTTGCCAACAATTTGCGTCAGATGCAAGAAACTTTCATACATGTGCCGCAAAAGCGAGCAGAAAATGGAGCAGCGAGTCAAAAACCACCAGGTTCTCTCGCTCGGCGGACAAAGCCAGTTATATCTTGAGAAGTAAGGGAGACACAGAGAATTGGGGTGCAGCTGATCGGCTCAGAGGGACCTCTCCTCTCCCCCTTCCCGCCAGTACTATTAAAAAATAAATTAAAAAAACCTGCCCTCCTCGCCCCACCAAAAAATGGAGCAGTACAGACTGCTGCTTAAACAACACCCACTACACAAGATCTGACATGCCAACATTACATTCCCTAGGAGTGCTGTTAAAAGGCTTCAAAGTACAATATATGAAACTGAATTGCCTGCTTCTAATTGGCATGTTTCATTATCCTAGATTTAACGGTGTAGGTAGCTGAGTCACAGAGTAACCTCACAGCCTATTTGGAGCCTGCTTTGTGTTTATAATAGCTATACTTTCCAAGTAACAGAATCCTGGTTTTTTTCTTGCATTGCATAGGGATGCAGCGTTTGTTAAAGTGGCAGTCCTTTCTAGGATCCCTGCAGGAATGACAGGGGCATGTTCAAGCCGTTACATCTGGGTGCATTTTTCAAATGCACACGAGATTGAAGTTTCACCTATTTTTAAATACTTCATGTTACTTTGCAGACACGGTAAGCTGAATCTTTGGAGGGCCTTTTATTTTCTCGGTCTGCTCTTTATCTAATTTCACGGTGTGTTCAACAAGAATTTGCCCAGACAAAGCCCCCCTATCTTTTTTGGCTCTGGTGGAGACAAATTGACGTAGGGGTAAAGAAAAGACTTGATTGACAAACTCTCCTCTGCCCCCATTCAGAGGCCGCTGAGAAATGGGATTCGTTTCCACAAAAGTCAAATATTTGCGTTTAGCACAATTAGATTTGTTCAAGTAAACCGGGTTGTGGGAGACTTTCAAATACATTAAAAGTACCAAAATATAGGAGAGAAGCACCTTACAAACAGTCAGAGATTTACAGCTGGAAGGTGGTAGACTCGTAGGAAATTTGGTGCACTTTATTTAAAGTGTAGTAGGCACGTGAAATGGCCTTCCAGCAGACGTGGTAGGGGGAAGCAGAGTAAAAGAACTCAAGAAAGATTGGGGCAGACACAAAAATATTTATATCCCAAATATATTTGTCTTATATAGCACTAACAGTGCAAAAATCTGTATATAGAACTTTGCAGGCTCAATTAGTTTCTGTAACAGAGAAAGAAAAAACGGAGCACTAGGTCCAAACTGGCATTGCCAGAAAAAAGTGCAAGGATGCGTTCCCGAAATCAAAAACTTGTTTAATGAATCAAAAACAACAGACACACACCAACGCGTTTTGGACTACTGCTAGTCCTTTATCACCTTGATAAACTTGAATGCACTACCGTGCATTGTGGGATTATAGTGTCAGTACGCATCTTTTGGACATTCTTTTGGTACATTTATTATTGGGTTAATTCCATTCTATAACAATTTAATTTTTTGTAGTATTTTGCTGTATTTTTCTGAGCACCATACAACGTTTTTTTTATTGTATCAATTAGTTTCTGCCCTGAAGAGCTTACAATCTAAGTTTGGTGCCTGAGGCACAGGGAGATAAAGTGACTTCAAAACTGACGCTGGGATTACAAAATCGGGTTCAACCACTTCAAAGGCAAGTAAACTACCAGTGAGCTGCTACTTAAGATCATCATTATATAAGAGTAATGTGTTTGACCTGCTATCATTTTCAATGGCTCATATTCAAATAAATGGAGCTTCAAGCTTTTCTGACCAGGAGAAGACAGCTTCATGGCATATTGAGAAGGGCCTATGTTTCCTTATTCTTTTTTAATCCGCACCCTTAAATACTGCGGCCTTTCACCATGCGTTTTGCACTGGGCGACTGCAGCAGGCAGTAAAATGTTGCACATTGCATATAAATGAACTCAGAAGACTTCCAGTAATTCTGTGCACACGCAAAGTCACATTCTGTACTGCATCAAATCAGTAGCATTCTCCGACCGCAAGCAGACAAGTCCCCAGAAGTAATAACATTTGCCGAATGTGATAAATCAAATGGCATTAAAGGTCTAACCTGCATAAGAATCCAGGCCCGGCAAATTCATTTTCCGTTTATGTCGATCTGTGTTATTTCATTATCATTAGCTGCAGGCCAGGGGAGGGTTACATCTATGCCCAGGTTTTCCCTACAAACCATTTACATATAGAGGTGGATATGGACTTCTGCTCTAAACCTGACCTGGAGAGAAGCATTATGACAGAAAGGAGAGTCCGGAGAGTGGTAGGGTGTACAGAGAAAGAGAAGGGGACAAGAGCGAAGAGCGAATAAGAGGGTGGCAAGAAAGTAAAAGAAGGATGGAAGGAGAGAAGAAAGGAAGAGAGAAAGGGTGAGATAAAAGGAGGGACAGGTGAGAGAGAATAAAAGAGACAAAGGGAAAGAGAAGAAGGCCTCGGATGTAGTACAGGCGCACACGCACGACGGAGCGCATGGCATCGCGCGCGCCTGTACGAGAAGCGATCCGTGGCCTGTTTGGATTCCTATGATGTGTGCGACGGGGAGGCATGGCAGAGGCGTGCCCGTGACATCACGTGAGCGGTTGGCCCTCATTGGCTGAACCGCGTACGTAACTCGACTGTGGTGCGCGACAAAATAAAAAAAATTGGTCAAGCGCAAAATTGGCCACGCCATCACTCTTGTGCATGCACGCGGTCGCGCACTCAATGGCCATCCTCATTGACATATGGCCTTTTGTTTGCGCCGCGCGGACTATGGACGCGGCCTAAGAGAGGAGAGATAAAATAGAAAGATTAAGGCCCCTATTCAATAAGAGAGAGAGCGAGCGAGCGAGAGAGAGAGAGAGAGAGGAGCGAATCGAGAAGAAGAGAAGAGAGCAGATAAGTTGAGTAAGACTTGAAGAGAGATTGAGAGAGATAGATTGAGATTATTGAGAGCGACGGGTATTGAGAGAAGAGAGAGAGACAGGATAACAGAGATGAATATTGGATATTGAGATAGGGAGATACAATTGAGAAAGAGAGGGGAGATGGCGACAGGTAATGATTGAGCGCAGGACGAGTGGAGATAGAGAGGAAGAGAGAGTTTAAGAGATAAGGGGAATATAATACATAGGAAAATAATAGAAATATGGATGGATATAGAAGGGATGGAAGGAAGACAGAATAGAAAGGCGTTTATAAGAGAGGGATTATTCGTTTAGGCTGTGATAGTGCGAGAGGGGCCCATTGACTCAATCAATTTCTTTCTGCGTTTCAAGTTTAACCCCCAGCGTACTGAATGTAAATATTTAGATGAGAGATAGCAAAGATGAGTAGTCATTGTACTTTGACTAGTCTGTTGATGCTGGAATCTTGCTATCAGATATCTATGGTACTATAGGGCAGTGAGTTACATATGCTTGTGTAAGTCCCTACAGGAGGCCCCATTCACACAACGATCCACTTACAAAGACGCTAGTCAGCCTTACAGTGCAATGCTACTTTGAAGTCCTCAAAATATATATTTAGTATACATACACAATGTTAGGGTACATACCGTGTTAGCCGAGCTTGCATAATCAAAAAATACAAGATGATCCGGTCTGTGGCTAACGAAATGCTTTATTTGTGGCGAGCTTTCAATATACACTGATCTCGTCTTATACCGCGGCATGTTACAATGAATGAAGCGAGCAAAAGTTGATCATTAAAACGTGTCACTAAGAAATGTTATCATGTGCTAGTGTCCTTCCCCCGGTGGGAACGTGTTTATGGCTAGATTGTCAAAAGTTTCCTGAAAAGCAAGTAATGTAGAGAGTGTGTGTGTGTATCCTGTGTGAATTATAAAATGAATGGAGAGCCCACAGTATATAAATTGCTTTACAAAAATGTGGTGTGTTGGAGTGGGAGTGGATATAAATGGTGTGGGTAGGTATGGACAAATGTGAGAGATTGGGAGCACAACTAAAAGGTGTGTGGATCTATGTGGTCCCTAATAGGTGATAGGGATGGAATACATATCCACACCGGGGGGAAGGACTAGCACAGATACAATTCCTTTGCACACTGTTTTTAAGGCCTAACCTTTTGCTTGATTCATTCATATGTAACATCGCCGAAAAAAAGAGAATCAGTTTGTATCTCTAAGCTCCCAAATAGAAGCTTTCCGTTAGCCAATAAATACGGTAATCATCTATTTATTTTTGATTATTGATATATATATATATATATATATATATATATATATATATATATATATATATATAAACAGGCCCCGCTGCAGGATTCTTCATGCAGCCCTCGCACGCGATTTTGCTCACGGTGATTAGATCCTCTCTTATTCCCTGGGTAGATATTGTGTATCCAATCTGAGCCTTTTACTGCACGTCCTTTTATCTCATACAAATGCACATAAACTCATTTTCTATGGAACGCTGACCATTTCACTGGGCTCTTCTTTTTTGCGCGTCTGTAGAATGTATAGAGATAAGAATAACCTTGCGAGCACTGACAGGTCTTATACATAATTGGCGTCTAACTCTTTGGCTGCCAAAGGGGCCAGCAATATATTGTTGTCCTTCTGGAATCAAAAGGGTTAACCCCTTCAGTGGGGTATATTCTTAAGGCCGTACCTAGCATGTCATTATTTTGGGGGACAGATCGGGCAGACTGCTGCTCCTATTTTGTCCCCCTTACGGCGTAATCACCATTTGCTCAACAAAAAACATTTTGAAAGAAT
The DNA here is from genome assembly GCA_036426205.1 of Ascaphus truei. Classification (NCBI taxonomy): domain Eukaryota; kingdom Metazoa; phylum Chordata; class Amphibia; order Anura; family Ascaphidae; genus Ascaphus; species Ascaphus truei. The sequence continues at coordinate 59,751,863 of CM071573.1, forward strand.
TTAACATTGTAACTGGTTTCCTTAATTAAAAGTAATCATTAAAATGAACATTGTTTTAAGCAGGGACTCAGACTTTGGGGATACATTGTACTGTATTTGTATTCATATTGTGACATTTCAGACGAGTCTTGAAGATGCGGAGGGAGCTTGACAGATAGTGAGGGGGAAGAGAGTTCCATTAGTAGGGAGCAGGATGAGCGAGAGAGACTTCAGGCTGGACACAGCAATGGATACATGTGGGACAGAGAGAATAGCACAGGAGGTTAGATGATACATTCAGTAGTACCACATATGAGGGGGCAGAGAAGCAAAGAGCTTTGATAAGCGGAGAATTTTGTCGTGGATACAGAATCTAAAGAAACGTCAGCCATGTGATCTGAGAGGGAGACAAGCAGAAACAAATCTCAGACAGAGTGTTAGAAGTCTAGCCGCAGAGTTTTGTACAGCTTATAAGATAAAAACTGGAAGTCCAGACAACAGAAGGTTGCAGTAGTCAAGATGGGAGAGAATGAGGACATGGTGTTCATTAATTTGGTCTTTACACATAGTCATTACGTAGAAGGGAGTGGCGCAAACTAAACACTGTGCCTGTACAAGGTCCAACTTAACTCAGTGATGACTCACAATAGGGAGGAGCTAGAAGACTTTGAACCTCTCTGTTTTCAAAAGTCAAAAATATAAAAAAAAGATGGAGGCGCACAAGAAGAAGTTGCAATGCAATTCCTTGTATTTACTGTACAGCATCACAAGGGTTGAAGGAGTGCCTCTGGATAAACTATGCTACATTGAATCCAATGCTCCATCATTGCTTTAATCCCGAGGTGGGCAAACCTGTCGCCACTTGTGGCGAATTGTAGTTTCCCAGTGTAATGGGAAGTGTGGCGGCAAGCGTGAGCCCCCCGGCAAGCGCGAGTACGCCAGCAGCGGCGGCGCTAGTGCTGAGGGGTCGGGCCGCGGACAGTGGCCGGGAGGCAAGTGGAGGAGAAAGAACCAATATGAGAGAATGGTGGGGGCGGAGCACACACCCCGGTGGCAATCGCGCCACAGACTCCTGTTCTAGTGCTGTGCTAGGCTAGGTAAGAAGCAAGAAGCTGGCTTGAGATGATCATGATATTGGGGGGGGGGGGGGGGGGAGAAGATGTGTCATTTATCACAGTAATAATATTTAAGACACTGTATAACTCACAGATATTTAATAGTATTACGCAACAGTGTTGGCACAGTAGATCACAGTATATGATGCCAGGGGGCGGTTGGGGGGGTTACATTTGAAAAGCAGTAGCAGTTAAAATTAGTTTGTCAGAGTAATAGCTAATGTGTTTATGAATATGCAGGTCAGGTTTTACTTATATCAAATAATAAGCTACAAAGTTGAACAGTGTATAAAAACAATCTTTTATTTAAATCGGCACAAGGAAGAAAGCAAAGAATATATGTTTTGCATATTTGATATTTTATCTTAATAGCAAGTTAAGAATGTGTGTTTAAACTTTATTAAAAGGAGGTGAAAAAAAAATGTAGACGCATTCAAATTTCTTTGAACAACGAAGAAAGGAATGGCCCCTGTGGCCGGAAGGAAGGGATTGAAATATAGAATAATATGTTGCGTAAACCATTAAAATGTCCTTACAAAGGCTCTAAAAGTGTTCATAAAAAGGTAATATCTATTTCCTCGCAAGCTTGAAGTCTCAAAAAATCAATTTCACATCTAGGATGATTATTACTGTTAATAAAAAATATTGACAATGTGGGTGTTTTATGGAAAGTCTTTCTTCTTGTCAAAATATATTCATTTGTGACAGTTTCACACTGTCCATAATAATCTTAATACTTCTCCAATATAAGTAAAGGTGGCATAATTCAGTCCTTAAGTTACCTCACCCAAAAAAAAAACTGTTCAAAACAGAGTGATGACAGAAAGTAGGGGTCAGAAATACTGTGGTCCCTATCTTTTAGAGTGGATTTTGTGGGGGGTACCAATCCCACATTTTGGACACTTTTTTTTTGTGCACTAAATACAGAACAAAGAGGCAAAACAAGTGAATTAATCCCATGTATTGGACTTCCGGTTTTCCCTCTGAGTGCCTGCCGTCTTCAGTGTCTCTCTGCAGTCGGCGAGTCACCGCCTGTGACACGGGACCGTGTGGTGGCAGTGGGATGTCTTGTTTTTTTCTAATTAAAGAGTGTGTTTTAGATATAAAGTTCTCAAGGCAAACTGAATTTTGTGCAATGACGTATCGCCATGTTACAATTATCTTGCTGCAGTGATCATTTGTTACATTGCATCTATGGAGAGCATTGAAATTACTCTGATGTCTATAAAAAACCTGGAACTTCTGTACCAGAAATACATCACCAAGTGATAACATGGAGACTTCCAGTTCTATTCTTCTTCTTTTTTTTTAACACATTCATAAATTCAATAAGCTTTAATAAAAAAATTTAGAAAAAAAGAAACATAAAAAAAAATATAAAAATAAAGAAACAAGAAAAGTACAGAAACATCTTAGTGTGCCTGTGCTATTAAATAATACCTGTAACAGCCAGTAGTTATCTTTAGTTCTACATACAGCTTCA
>CM071573.1:59756939-59789439 GCA_036426205.1 Ascaphus truei
GAGAGATACAGCTAATTAAATGTAAATATTGCTAAATGTATGGCCTTAAACCAGGATGACAGGAAAAAAAGCAGTAAAGTACTGGGGGGGGGAGGGGGGGTGGATGGTGAAGCTGTATGTAGAACTAAAGATAACTACTGGCTGTTACAGGTATATATTTAATAGCAGGCTGCACACTAAGATGTTCTGTACTTTTCTTGTTCTTTATTTTATTTATTTTTTATGTTTCTTTTTTTCTTAAATTTTTTTATTAAAGCTTATTGAATTTATGAATGTGTTAAAAAAAAAAGAAGAAGAATAGAACTGGAAGTCTCCATGTTATCACTTGGTGATGTCATTTCTGGTACAGAAAGTTCCAGGTTTTATAGACATCAGAGTAATTTCAATGCTCTCCATAGATGACAATGTAACAAAATGATCACGCAGCAGAGATAATTGTAACACTGGCGATACGTCATTGCTACAGAAATTCAGTTTGCCTTGAGAACTTTATATCTAAAACACACTCTTTAAATTAGAAAAAAACAAGACATCCCACTGCCACCACACGGTCCGTGTCACAGGCGGTGACTGCCGGACTGCAGAGAGACACTGAACACGGCAGCACTCAGAGGGAAACCGGGAAGTCCAATACATGGGATTAATTCACTTGTTTTGCCTCTTGTTCTGTATTTAGTGCACACAAAAAAAAAGTGTCCAAAATGTGGGGATTGGTACCCCCCACAAAATCCAATCTAAAAGAATAGGGACCACAGTATTTCTGACCCCCTACTTTCTGTCTATCACTCTGTTTTGAACCAGGTTTTTTTTGGGGTGAGGTAACTTAAGGGAACTGAATTATGCCACCTTTACTTATATTGGAGAAGTATTAAGATTATTATGGACAGTGTGGAAACTGTCACAAATGAAATATATTTTGACAAGAAGAAAGACTTCCATAAAACATCCACATTGTCATATTTTTTTATTAACAGTAATAATCATCCTAGATGTGAAATTGAATTTTTTAGAAGACTTCAAGCTTAGCTGAGAAATAGATATTAACTTTTTATGAACACATTTTAGAGCCTTTGTAAGGACATTTGTAATGGTTTACGCAACATATTATTCTATATTTCAATCCCTTCCTGGCCACAGGGGCCATTCCTTTCTTCGTTGTTCAAAGAAAGTTTGATGCGTCTACATTTTTTTTTCACAATCCTTTTTAATAAAGTTTAAAACACACAATTCTTAACTTGCTATTAAGAATAAAATACAAATATGCAAAACATATATTCTTTGCTTTCCTTGTGCCGATTTAAATAAAAGATTGTTTTTATACACTGTTCAACTTTGTAGCTTATTATTTGATATAAGTAAAACCTGACCTGCATATTCATAAACAACAGTTAGCTATTAGCTCTGACAAACTAATTTTAACTGCTACTGCTTTTCAAAATGTAACCCCCCCAACCGCCCCTGGCATCATATACTGTGATCTACTGTGCCAACACTGTTGCGTAATACTATTAAATATCTGTGAGTTATACAGTGTCATTAAATATTATTACTGTGATAAATGACACATCTTCTGTAAAGACATATGGAACACAACTAGACCATTCAAAGCAAAATATGTAACAGAGAGACAAACAATTACTTCAGCCCTTTAATAATTGTAGCTGTAAAGCCCCATCCCTTAAGCGATGCATTGAAGACCCCTTTGGCCGCAAATGCATTCATGCCTTCCAACCCCTTTTAAAATTGCTTCAGATTGTATTTTCTTTTCCAAGGCGAAGGAGTGTTGGTAGCCAGAAGTGAGCAGGGAAACTCTATTGCATTACACAGTGTAGGGTTTGCTCCATAAAGGGTGTGCTGAGATTAGAGGCAGAGCAGGGAGTGTTACCTGCCCAGCAGCTTCATCTTACCGTTTGTGGAAGGAAGATGGCCAGGACATCCTAGGTTTCTTTAGCCCAGGGCGATTCTTGTCTTCCATTGCCTTGATGTACAAGTACTTGTCAGTATCCGAGTGGTACCTCTGCTTTATCTTGATGTGAGTGCGGGGTTGTCTCCATAGGTGTTTCGGGGGCTTGGCCATACCAGCACCTTCTCTGCTCAGACTTGCACATTTCAGAGGCTCTGTGCTTACCAAGTCCATTTTCAAAATATCTTCTTTATTCAAAGTGAATGGGATAAGGGTCCATAAAGATGCATGTGATCTGCTCTCTTCTCCCCTTGGTAGATGTGTGTATGATCAGTGCAGCCTGTCGAGTTCCTCTGTTTATGATAAGGCAAGTCAGTCCTGATTAAAGAGGTTGCGCTGTAGACACGCTCAGGAGGCTGATTTATTCAGTACAGAATGATGGTGCTGGAACTCCCTGCTTTGTCTGGGAAACGTTCACTGATATGCAAGTAGTAGCTGAATTAAAGGAGAGGTGGTGCTGACACTCCCAGCTGTTCATAGAAAGGGGTGTAGCTGTAAAAAAAAAAAAGCAGCTACCCAAGCTCCATACAGAGAAGGCAGTGGAAGTGTACAAGGAGCTGTCCATTGGGTTAGTGCTGAAACAATCAGTAGAACAGAGCAAAGACAGTAGATGTGACTAAAGAGCTGTCCAGAGGGTTAGTGCTGAAACTTTCAGCTGTACACAGATTTAATACATTATGGTGGGTAAAAAAGTGACAAAAACACTCCACCGTATAGCATACAGCAAATAAAAATATAAGTTGTGAGCACATTCACAGGAAAGACCGTAGTTGTACAGTAGAAGCTGTCCATAGGTTTAGTGCTGAAATGCCAAGATTAGCACAAGGAAGGAGGTGGAGGTACAGTACAGAGGGAGCTTTTAAAAAGAGAAAGGTTAAATACTTCAGCTCTTCTGAAAGGAACGCAAGAGAGGCGTAGAATATGAGGAGCTGGTGAAAAATAGGTGAACAAATTCCCAGGTTTACGTGCTATGAACTGTACCAAACAAGCTCTTCAGTAGACAGATGCTGAGATTGATCTAGATCTGCCTAAATGACTAACTAAAACCTTAACAACAGCCGCTGCTTAGCTCTGCCTTAATGGGAAACCTTTGGCTGTCAATATCTTCTCATCTAGAAAGGAACAGCAATGTGGGAAAATGCAGCACTTGTTCTGTTACTGTTGCCAAAAGAGGGTGTGTTTAAGTTTGATACACTTGCTTTGTGCAGCACTGTTGCTATCAAGCCATCTAGAGCCCAGAATGCAAGTGTCAGAGGAGCAATCTGCTGTCAGAGGGCACTGTCAGGAAGAGAAACAGTGACATTAAACTGGCAGCTTGCAAGTCAGTTTGAGTCATCAAGACACAAAGGGGGAGAGAGTAGGAGCCTGCATAACCTCTTTAGTGTCAGATGTCCAGCAACGATATACAGTGTTCAGAAAAAAAGGGACAATTTTATTTTTTCATCATATCTTATATATTTCTCGCTCAAATCCCATAAAAATGTTCACAATTCTAGGTTTGTTATGTCGAGTAACACTATATAAGAAGCTCAATGACAATCAACTGAGGTCACTGCATTATGTCAACAAGTACTATGTACACTGCAGAAGGTTCATAATCATTAAACGAGAACTAGGAGGTTTTTTTGAAGCTCGTAAATGTGTTAAACTGTTGTAAGCTAATATGAAACACCAAGATTACTTAAAGTATGGTTCAAAGTGGGTGTTCAAAATTTCCTCCTGCTGAAACGCAAACCTGAAGATGAAAACGCCACTGTCTGATTGCATTATTGATAACGTGTTAATCCAGCTGCTGCCACTTCTGAACGATAAAAATAATAATTTGTAAGTCATCCTAGCAACCATTCTTTATCAGGAAACATTTTATGTAAGCATTTTGGACCATAATTCTTGCTCTGTTTCAAGCCCTTTATAACGTGCTTATGTTCTTCACTAAACAACATTTTGTAACTATGGACGTGATGAGGTCATCATGCCATCACCAATTCCCAAAAATATTTAGTATATTATCAAATAATTCTTAAATGTAATAATCTACGGTGACAGAACTAAAATTGCTCAAATGTTTATGAAAATTGAGTCATTTGTCTAGAAAATATGCCGAAAAATAAAAGGGGGTCTGTTTGTTTCTGAACACAGTGTGTATATGTATAGGTACAGTATATGGAGAAGGAGGGAGGGGAGAGGGAGTGAGAACAACCAACCCACACAGATGAAGAGAATGATAGTCCAAGATAGGCCATAATAGTCCTCAAAACCTTCATTGTTGTGTTCTAGTGATGGGGATAATGCCTGCTTCAATATTTGATAGAGAGCATATTAATAAAGTTATATACTATAATGTTCAGTGAAGAGTATAAAGTGAAAATTGAAATGATAGAGATCGTTAGTGGATGAGATATATGGTATGCATAAATAAAATATTTCTTATCTCTGATGATGTGTATATTTTTGTTAAATAAATCATGACACGGTGTAATATCTCATGTGTTGTTGTTCATCTAAGGTTGTATTTACCTAATTTTTAGACCTGCTAAGGAACAGATGATTGTTATTATGTCCTGATATGTAAAACCATGGAATTCAAAGAGGGTGCACTTTCTTTTTCACATGACTGTATACACATACACACACACACACACACGTTGCAGAGGCAATGCACTGTTGAGCTGAATTAGCTTAGATTACTTTAGCAGTTAAGTTGGCAACAGTAGTTTATGTGTTCGTGATGCAACAGAAGAAGTTGCATCAGATCTGTTCTGGTTGTACACACAGATCACTGTTATTCTGTTGGCAGTATGTACAAAGTTGCAACACGTTGCACAGTGGTGTTTTGACAGCAAACAGCCATAGTGTGGAAACTGATCAGGTAAAACTGCCTAGTGGTAGCACTGAATTTGCCTGTGTTCAATAACTGCCTAAAAAGTCTTTGCAGGTGTTATTTTAGTTACTGTGCAGAATTGTGACCCACGAAGTGGCTCAGTCTGCACTCAGAATGGTCGCTAAGTCTAGCGCTCTGTTCTGGGGATAAACAAGGAAGAAGAAATCCTTGTTGTCAGTAGTTGGTGCTAAATAGAAAACCGCTTCTTTGCCAAGTGTACATGTATCAGAGCAGCAATTGCTAGCATAGTGTTTATCGTTTACAGCATGGAGCATTGCTGTGTACTGCCTGGGGGTCAGCTACTTGTCGCTGCCCAATCTAAGATGTCCATAGAGAGCGATCGCAAAGTTTGGCACTCTATAGTGCAGATAGTGGAAATCTCTGCTATAAATTAATGAAATATTATATATTCATATATAGTCCCAAATGAATAATATTGTATATATATCAGTTACAATATTAAATCATCTTAAATGTAATCTTAATCATTTTAAATGTAACTAACCGAGATGGAGATTACTAGTTTGATTGCTCCTTCGCATACGGCGGGAGTGATTCTCTATGCTGCCCTGCGGCTCAGCTGATTGCATATGTAGTGATGCCAAAGGTTTCCGAGGCACATTTTGCATATTCTTGCTTCGTCAAGGGGAAGCTATATGTATATATAATTAGTTTACAAAAATATACATCCTTGCATAGAGAGAGTAAGGGGGCTCGAGCGTTGTGAAGTCACAATACCTTTTTAAAGGGTTCGGCCATTCTTAAATGTTTGAAAACCACTTGTATAAACAGAGGGGGACGATCAAGGGCTAAAATGTCCCAAATTAATGTTAAATATTCTGGTAGAGTTCTAGCAATCACGGAAATAGGCAGGCTGGGTGCGCCAAATGGTTCTTACCTGCTCTCAACTCCAATAGGTCTACACTTTCTATTTCCAAATATCAGCTATTGTCAGAATAACTAGAATATAGGAAGAGATGGCTGAGAGAGCTAAGAAATCAGGAACAGCCGAGAAAGAGCTACATCGGAAGAAATAGCTTACTGTCTTGCATGCAATAAAGTGAATTGATAGCCATACTGTAGGTTGTGTTCGCTCTCTTCTAAGAAGGAGGTTTTGGATCTAGAAGGAGTAAATTATCCAGTACTGATAAATTTAGAGCTGATATGCAAAAGTACTCCACTCCTGCAGTGTTGTAGGAAGCGGGCAGGATTGACACATTACATCTTTTCTTGCAATCACAAAGTCAAGACATACATGCATAAATCTGCTGTCTCTGCAACAATAGGTACTTCAATACTGGAATTTTAATCAAGCGCTGGCTAAGGAGAGCCTACCTCTTATATACTAAAAGCAGTGCATTGCCGCTACTTCACCTCATTACTGAACAGCGTGTGAAAAAGAGTGTGAAAGGGAGAGGAAAGGAGGGTGAGAGAGAGGGAAGAAGGGAAATAGATGAAGGGATAAGGATGGAGCAGAGGGAGAAATAGAGTAGAGAAGAGGAAGAGGATATGGGTGAGAAATGGTGGGTGAAAGAGAAGTGGGAAGTAGATGGGGAGAGAGAGAGAGAGAGAGAAAGGAGAGAGAGAGAGAGAGGAGAGAGAGAGAGAGAGAGAGAGAGAGAAACACACACACACACACACACACACACACACACACACACACACACAAATAACACACACACGTGTGTGTGTGTGTAACTCCATGTGTGTGTGGGTTTATCTATGTGTGCGTGTGTATATGTAATGTACCATAATATATACACAAATATAACACATATATAATTTATACAATATAATTGACCCTGTCTTGACCCTTTCCCTTCTGGCTCAGTCATCCCTCACCACTTCTCCCCAGTCTCTCCACAAATGCCAGTCAGGATGGAAGCACGCTTAAGAAAAGAAGTAAACACCGTGAGACTTGGAGGATTGTCGGATTTTAGCCCCCCAGCTAGTCCATCTGTAATGCAAAATTCCTGATTTTTTATCAATGAGGTTCCATTGAAGCCTGAATCCACTGATGCGAAAAATCCGTGAGACTCAGAAAAAAAAAGAAAAAAAGAAAATCAGTGAGAGTTGAATAGTCTGAATCCCATTAAAGAGGCAATCCAAGCAGCAGTTAAAATATATATATCTATATATATCTATATATAGATATATATATTTTGTTTTAATATACACAGCCTTTGATTACTTTGATTGAAAACTAATTACCTAAGCTGCCGATCAATTCGTTATCCTGTGATTGATTAGCAAAATTGTGTTTCCCAGGGCTCACTAAATAGCCGCCATTGAGTTTCAATAAATCCTTCAGTCAGTGTAACTCAGCAGCTACAATGTATTCTTATATTACTACGGTAACATTGTCTATTTTTACAGTTTGCAGCCAAACTGCTGGGAATATTGGTAACAAATTATCACAAACAGGAAAGTGTTACACAGATCTTCCACTGCTGGGGAGGTGGGCTAAACCTGCTATCGAAATCAAAGGCTGCTCAGTATATTAAAATGAATTAAAATGGCATTAACCGTTGCATTTTAAAAAAAAAAGTAGTATTATTTAATAATACAGAAATGATTTATTTAACTGATTTATTAAAAAAAAAAGAAAAAACACTTGTAGGATATTGCATGGATTGCTCCTTTAAGGAAGTATTTCGGCAACATGAACCACCCTTAACACTCCAATATTCCCTAATTAACCGATTTGCTGCCCAAGAGCCCTGCAACGCAATGCGAATAAAAAAAAGGTTGTGATACTCTAGGTGTGAAAATTAAAAATTAATACTCGGGACCTCATACTACCTTCCCACTATAACCACAATATCTTCCCTTCATCTCAATACCCGGCCGGATTCTCACTACGCCCCTATTCTCACCATAACTACCCCCACACTCCCTACACCTTGCACGTACCCTAACTACTAATGTCTTGATGGTTCAATTCCTTCAGAATTACAGGTGCAAGAAAATATCTAAAAGCAGCACGGCTCCCAGAGGAGAAAAGTCTACAGCACATGAAACGCGCTTCCAGGATACTGCGAGAGTGTCAGAACACATGAAGACGGCAGAAACCCAGCAGGACATCAGGGACCTACAGCCTGTCAAGTCTGTCTCTCTCACTGCAGAGTGCTATCTGTTCCAATTAGAACTGCATACTCAAAAGTGTTAATTGATTATACAGCCGCGTGTCTTATTTATGGTCCGTTAATGGTGCCAAGGAAAGGGAATTCTCTGAAGAGCAGTATTTCAGAGAGTTGGGACTTTTATTAATGAAGGACTCATATGCCATAGCGAAGATGGCAATTAATTGTCTGGGGAGGATTCAAGCAGAACTGGGTTAAAGGGTTTTTTCTAATACGTGTGTATGCATTTTATTTACATTGTGCAAGCTATGTTGCAATACAATTGTGTACGTTACCGAGGTATATTATTTATTTATTTATAAAATATTTTACCAGGGAGTAATACATTGAGAGTTACCTCTCGTTTTCAAGTATGTCCTGGGTACAGAGTTAAGACAAATAATACATGGTTACAAATACAGTTACATAAATGAGCAGGTTATACATTATATACAACACATTGCATGCACAGTTAAAGAAAATATATATTATGGGCGTATGTAAAAGTTACAGACCAGATTAAAATGTGAGACAGCCTTAGATTTGAAAGAACTTAAACTGGTGGTGGCTGTGAGAGTCTCTGGTAGGTTGTTTCTGTTTTGGGGTGCACGGTAAATATTTTAAAAGCCTTGTGGCAAATAGTGCAAAATAAAAGAGTACTCATTTATTTTGCACTATTGGAACTGGACCAACACGGCTACTTTATTTCATTCTTGTGGCCAATGAAATGGAAAAACCCAAAGCTAATCCCAGAACCCCTTTATTATATATACCGGAGTATGGTTCTGCTTTTCTCTCTCAACAATATATATGTTGGTGTAATACCAGCAGTATGTAGGGGAATACACACCTGAGCAGTTATTGTACAGTATATACATCATGGTTCCCCACAGGTAAATGCCGGGTGCATCACAGTGTACAGGTACTGAACCTATAATAATTCCAGATCCGACGAAATCTACGGAAAACCAGTTTGTCAAATAAAAAGGTATATATCCAATACATCAGGTGTGCTAAACTCCCGTCCTCAAGACCCCCTGTGACGGTAGGGTAAGTGTGCCTGCCATTACCCCTGCCTGTCAGTAATACATTTGTATGATGTTGTGTGTATATGTATTGGGTAACCTGGTTCCAGCACTTCAGGGGACCAGGGGTGAATTTTGTTTTCAGCTTGAATGCTGCAAAGGGGTCTGTGATTCTGTGCAAGTGGCCATGTTTGTGTTGCCTTTCCCCCCACCAATCAAAGTCATATTACAAACCATTGGGGGGAGGGAGACGCTTAGCCAGAGGAGATAATCTCATCTCAGTAGCTAGTTGTGGAAGAGATTCTTAGGCTAGGTCCCCCGCTGCTGTTGGCGGCACGCACGGCTGCGTGCGCGACCTCCCACCAGCTCCGTACCTCTTCCCTAGCTGTCCCCGGTGACGCCTCGCTTCCTGGTTCACTGCGTACTGTGACGCATCAGCCAGCAGGGGCTACAACAGGATTGTGATCCCGTGCGGCGACGCATCACATGGTGTGGCAGGGAGCCAATAAAGAGGGGAGATCGCCGGCAGGGGGGGGGGTGTATCCTTCCTCCGCAGCTTGGTAATGAAGTAGAATGTTGTTGTATTGTAAAAGCAGCAGTACAGCCCTGGTGAACGCATTTATAAGGTTTGTATGAGCTCTGCCCATGGTTGAGTTTAAGATCTTTTCCTGTTGCTTTATTGTGCTTTGGTTCCTGTCCCTTGGATTTGGTACAATTACACTTACACTCTGAGTCAAAGTGTCAATTGAAGGGCACTCAGGAGCTGGATCGTTTTCAAGATTTTCTCATTCTGACTGTCCTTTGCTGTCACATGTGTAAGGCGGCAATATTAAAGAATCGCCTTCTTCCTGTTTAATAGCAAGGTGAGATAATGCACGATGGTAAGCGGAACAGAAAATATGTGACATGGCCAAGCCCCCATTATGGCCATGCCCGCCGCGCCTAAAAAATCTCCCTACAGACCTTAGATCGCGGTGAAGTGCCTTGCATGCGCCGCCAGGACGCAAGGCGGGCGTGCAGTGGGGCCTTAGCCTTAAGAAGAAGCAGCTTGGGATGGAGCTGTGTGCAACTGGGGGAAAGTGCATAGGACACTGCAGGAAGACAGAACAGAGTTTATGGGTAACCCCAGTTTCCCTGTTATAAGTGTGTGTGTTCATTTACTGTAAATAGTTGTGGATATTCCCTTTTCCAATAAATTCATTTGATTAACTCTGTGTTCCTGGCTGGCGAATTGATCCCTTGTGGGATAGTCCTGGTCTCCCATGACACCCCAACAGGTCAGGATTTAAGGATATCCCAGCTTTAGCACAGGTAGCACAGTCAGTGATGAAGCCACCTGTGTTGAAGCTGGGATATCCTTAAAACCTGACTTGTTGGGGGGATCTTGAGCACCACTGCAATAAATCAACGTTTCAGTGTTTAAATCGCACCTGTATCAGGACTTCAATAACAGAACTGAACCAATTAAATATATAGTGACAATGTTGCCAGATACCAACCAAAAAAAAGTCTCTGACTTGAGAACAGCATGGGCACTTAATGACGTAATTGTACCCAGAACCGGAGCATTCCCCATAGGAACACACCGTAAACATCTTGCCTCGACCCAAATACAAAACACTACCAATCGATTGATAAAACGACAGAAAAAAAGAGAGATAAAATAAATCCGTGATAAGTGGATTTTGATAAGTGGATTTTCGATCGCTCTTTTGTTCTGTAGTTTTACAAATGTATTTTTATGATCTAGTCATAGATTACATTTTGCGGTTCGGTAATTTAAATGATATCATGATTTTGTCCATACAGTAAAGCACTTAGTGTAGACTGGAAAAAAATATGTCAGTATGGTATTTGGTGGTTTGGGTGAATGGTCACACAAAAAAAATCAATGAAAAATCTCCAACGACAGATTTTTGTTTCAAAGGCATAAGCAATTGTTAATAAAACCATTAAAACTGAAATGGGATAGGTCAAGTCTTGAGGTTTATCTCAAATCGAACATGACCCCTAAAGATTTGAGAATTGAAATGGAACCCAGGTTTGAATTAAGTAAATGAGAATTGTTCGAAGAAATGGGAACAAATACTCACAAAATGTTCTTTGGAGTCGATTCAACTGAACATCAATGAGGAAAAAGGTCTTCTGCACTCTCTGTGAACTAGGTGTACAGTATACCAAACCAGCGCTTAGATCAAATACAGTTCAGATAGAACACACCCCGTGATCGAGTAAATGTTGCAAAAATATTTCTTCGCTGCTCAAACCCTTAAAGGATTGGATTCTCTCAACCCCACACAAGTCGTAGTCCAGAAGTATTGGGGAGCGCAGATGTATGTAAAATAAAACACATACAGAACATAGTGCAATATGTTTACACAAACAATATGATGTGAATATCAAGTTCAGTGCAGTGGGTACTCACAGATTCCCAAATCTTTAAAAGCGTGTCCCAATAAATATTGGTGAAAAAGCGGTATGTGTGTCTTCTGTCTCTGAATGCGATGCATCTCTGGAGTTAGGTTACCTTCCCTGGTAAATGAATGAACACCACAGTGTATACTGCTAAAAGAATTTCTCTCTCTCACAAAAGTGAAAATACACTCACATGGTTTCAATGATCAAAGAGCCTTAAAAACAATAGCTGGAGCTGTGACCGGTCAGGATCTCCGGGCGTTCCCTCTGCTCGATCTCCACTGCACCTTCCCGTCCCATGCCTCTGCAAACTGCTCCGGCTTGTTCCTTGGGCGGGTGTGCCGATCACGTCGCGTACTGCATGACGCACGTCTCCAGCAGGTTGTCACTCTACGCGTTTCACCGAGCTTGCCGGTTTCATCAGGAGTTAAGTCAGGGGCGCGCAAACATTTTTTGCTGCACCCCCTCTGCCCCGGGGGTGCGCCCCCCCCTTACCTCACGCAGGGTCATGTGATGTCACGTCACCTGCCCCGGTGGTGCGCCCCCCCCACTTACCTCACGCAGGGTCATGTGATGTCACGTCACCCTGCGACATCATTTGAAGCGTGACGTCATTTGATACCGCGTTGCCATGGACACGAGTCCTGATGCCGGCAGAGACAAGGTAAGTTTAGAGTTGATTTAAATGCCTTGGGGGAAGAGCGCGGGGCCACTGCAACGCCGCACCCCCCCAGAAAAATCTCCCCCCCACTTTACACACCGCTGAGATAAGTAATACACCCTCATTTGAGAAGCTGAATTTGCAGATCAAGTGGCAATCCAAGCGACCCTTATTCCCCCCATTTTTGTCTATTATTTTGCATACAAATGAAGCAGAGGGTCTCCGGAGCTGAACCCCATGTGTTGGTAGCCACTCCACTCGGCTAGATGGGTTCACATAATGGTGGAGTTGCAAAGCTCCCATGCGCTGCAGGCCAATAGGAAGCCGTGATGTCATCAGGTTTGGCTCCCTACTGGCCCGCGCGACGTTGGAGCTTTAATCTTTGCCACAATACCGGCAGCCCTTTTGGAGGTATCTTGGGAAGCATGGGGTCCCCGGAGCTGAAATGAATGGGGTTCAGCTCCGGAGGCCCCCTGCTTCAAACCTATGTTAAAAAATAACCATTAAAAAAAAGCGCATGAATTGCTCCTTTAAAGCTGCAGACCAAGCAATATCCTACATGCGTGTTTTAATAAATCAGTTCTGAGAAAATACTTGTAGTATTTTTTTTATTTTTTTTAAAACAACTCGATGACATTTTTAATGTATTATAATGTAACAAGCATTTTCTGTTTCTATAGCAACCATTTACAAAGTCACATCCCCTTCTAAAACAGGCTCTGGCCCACCCCTTTTTGAGCAATGCCCTCTCTCTAGCAGTGCACCAATTGTATCTAGTGACAGCCTGGTCACATGATCTTCCCCACAGAACTTTGTCATATTAATATGCAAATGCATTTCACTGACTGCAGAATACTCCTCTGCAGCCATTTAGTGAACCCCCCGAGCCGAATCTTCGCCGATCGATCACAGGAGAACGGATCGATTGGCAACTTAGCTAATTACTTATCATTGTGTGGATTCTATTGATGCACATATTAAAGGGGGGGGGGGGGACAGCAGATTGGACTGCTAATTTAAAAGAGAAATTAAAAATGTGTAAATCAGAAATGTAATTGAAGAAAGAAAAAACCTCAATGGAGATCTGGAGGCCTATGAAAATTCAAAGGTATATACCTTTAAACAATGGCAATTAAGAGGTACAAGCTTCAGAAGTTATTATTATAAAATCAACAGAGTATGAAATCTCCGATACGGACTCACGACATGGGGGTAATTCCAGGTGACCTTATCTCTTCATCCCCTTTCTTTTTGGACAATTTAAACCAGGATCAGGGTATAAAAAGACAAGAAGGGGAAAGAAGACAATTTAAGGGACAGAGAGAGATGGGGTTAAGTCAATCCATGAGAAAGCAAATATCAAGAGAAGAGGTGATGAAAAAGGTTATAAAAGAGCTAACTGTAATAACCTTCACTGACCTCACCTTAACGACGACTCATTAAGTAAACACCTTTTGTTCTCTTCAACATCAAAAGGTCAGACATTTACAAGTGTAAGATTTTTATCTACAGATGTACAAAATCTTAGTGTCTGCGGTGCCCCAGCAATGTGCAGACGCAGCACCGAAGGATTAATGCTGCGGATGTCCTATTCAGAAACATGGACCCCCTGCAGCTCCACCGCGGCAGACACCATGCCGGGCGCCGCAGGCTTTTGCGTGTTCGTCCGCGACGCTAAGGACAGTAAGTCTTTCTACATCTGTATTTGCTCATAAATTAAATCTGTCCAAAATAGATTCAAACAGAAATGTGATCATGCATATTTTAATATATTTGAAAAACAAGTGATATCAGATTCGGAAGATTTATTAGAAGAAGGGTGCGATAATGGTGATAGAAATAGGTTATATCTGGAGACCCTTCAAATGGAGAGCAGTGCGGTTTATTCTAGTGGCACAGGAATAGGCTTTACAGATTGAAAAAATACGTCTACATATAAACGCCCGATATTTTTCTGTCCCAATGTACAAGTTTCTGTGTAATTGGTTGAAAGTGCATTAAAAATGGTAATTTCATGGATAGAAGGCATTCAAATGTAATGAAAGATGAATTGAAGGCTCTTAAAGAACTACAGAGTAACAACGAGGTTGGGATAAAGCCACGTGACAAAGGAGGTAACAGTTATATGGAATGTAGAATAGTATAAAAAATATAGGATTATAAATAAAGAAGTATAAAGGGTTATGGGATAATGACCCTACTACCAGGGCCTGCTGGGAATTTGCATGGCTCTGTGTGTTGGGGCTTTTGCTGGGTCTCTTACCTTGTATGGCTCAGCATTTCCTCCTCCAATGACGCAGTGTCACATGGTGTCACGGGAACACAACACCATGTGACATTGCGGCGTCATAACGAGACACCACAGGAGGGGATGCGGCCGTACAATGCAAGGGCCACTTACAGAGGCCCCGCACTCTCCCCCAGCAATCAGTTTCACATTGTTGTGGGGAAGAGTTGCGGGGCATCTGTGACCACGGTGCTCAGTGGAGGGGCCGATGTCATGGCCATCACGCCGGCCGTGTCTATTACTAACAAACAATAAATTAGAAGGAATCGTAGATCATTTAGGTCTATCCCCTTCCTTAGGATTTCTATCTTTTTAGTTTCTCATTTTAAGTCTCTGTTACATTCACCCATAGTCATATCTCTAATTGTCCATGAAATGTCTGGAAATTGAATGTATAACCTTTGTTCATTTAATATAACCATGCATTGTCTCCATTACTCTGTGCCTAGGACATACTTGTAAACTAGAAGTAACTCTCAATGTATTATTTCCTGGTAAAACATTTGATAAATTAAAAAAGAAATAGCTTTGTTACAGTTTGTGTTCAAGAATAATAGCACTGTTCTCCCGATGGGACTCAAACAACTTCACAATTACAGTATAGAGCGCGGTAAGCAGCACATACGGTAGGATTTTTACACACAGTCCCTGCCCAGATGAGCATAATCTATGTTCATGTTGCCTGCGGCACAGAGAGATAGAGTGACTTGCCAAGGTCACAAGGAGCGGACACCGGAATAGAATAGAAAATATTATTTGCAGACACAGAGAACATCCAGCCCCAATTTATACATATCTCGGCTGGTGGAAGCAGGGGGTGGTATTCTCAGGGGCATTGGATGAGTATGGGGTGCATATGGCACTCTGGCTTCGATATGCGGATGATATCCTAATTTTTTGTCTCAACTTTGTAATTTGTGAATATACTTAATAAAAATAGCTTAAATCTGAAATTAACTTGTAATTAGAGTAAAGAGGAGGTGGTTTTTCATGATTTAGCGATTAGAAAACATCCGACTATATTAAGGTCAATGTGTGCGTTTTAGGGAGAGAGGATGCAGCAGAACAAGTATTTTGAAAGACCATAACAAGGCAATAACCAGATATGCAATCTTTACTAGGGTATATGGTAAAAATTGGAATCAAAAACTTTCAACAATTCGATGCATTAGTCAGTACGGAGAATGTTGAAATTATATCAAAACAATATTGAATAAATATTGGCATATTTTGACTCAAGATCACGACTTGAAAAAGATGATAGGTGAACAACCACAAATGGCTAGAAGGGCTCCAAACCCAAGAGATCTATTGGTAAAGAGTCCCTTCGAGGCACCAAATTCTAAGAAGTCTTGGCTGGAAAAAGTGAATGGTACTTTGCAATGTTTTACCTGCCAGGCTTATACATTTATAGAGGTCACAAAGGATTTTCTTGATTATTAAGGGTCAGACAAGTTATAAAGTGCAAGGCAAAGGGCTTTATATATGTGATTCAATGTGAGTGTCCCATGTTATATGCTGGTAAAACAAAAAGAGAATTGAGAAGATGAATATTAGGGCATACAAATGATAGCCTCAATAAAGTTGAAAAGAGCAATGTATAAAAATGGAAGAAGGGAATTGACATAAGCAACGTTAAAATTTATATAAAATATTAATTTTCATTAAAAAGAAAAATAACACCGGAGACGATAAAGCAAAAAAGTGTCATGTTATTGCTAGAGGTGATGGTACATTATATGACATATGAGTAACACTTGGGTGACAGCTGCCTGTACCAAGGACCTCGGGTTGGAGGAGAACCCCATCCCAGACCAGATACAGCAAGATTTGTGAGATCTGTTGTGGATTAGGCTGGTAATCCTCTCCATAGTGCAGACTTCCCAAATGGTATCAATCATTTGCAGAATAGATGGAGGGCTGTGCTGGGCCTAGTGCCTAGCTACTGTATTACACACCTGGTTGCTAACATTATCTTTATGGGATAGCGAGACATTTTAATACAATACATGAGGGTTCCATAAAAGATTTTAAATGTTTTACATGTTGAAATACTGTAGGAACTAGAAAATTAGATTTTGATAAAGTGTTACAAAAAGAAGCCGATAGATATTTTTATTGGATAGGTTGGCACCACATGGACTTATTGAAGACGTCAAATATGGGTGGTTCCTATAAAAGCAACTTCTTTAAGACACACACATTTTTTTTAGTTATTGTGTGTTTTCATTTAAAAAAAGTTATTTTGCTTCAATACTTCCAGTTGAATGACATATAAAAGTAAAAAAAGGTGCAGTCAAGTACCGTTGGCCGGAAGAAGGCCCTTGGTATGGGAGGTGAAACGCGCGTTGGTGTTCTACACGTTGTGTCACTTATTTATTGAGATGCAAAACTCTGCAGAAACTTAATATTCTTGTGAATAAAGGGCTGCAGCCATGAAACATAGCAGGCGATCTGTGAAAGAAAGGTCTGAAACAGAGCATGTATGCGTAAAAACAGACGGAGAACTATATATGTGGTATATTACCTTTTGATTCAACTAAAGAGAGGTATGATTCTTCACCTTTAAGACTGGCTGTGATGCGAGACATACTTGTGTGAGAAAAAGGAGACAAGTGAGAAATTGCGGCTTATGAGAGGCACAGAAGCTACCTTGACGACCAGCCATGGAGTTACTATGCACAAGAGGCCAGATAGCATTTAAAGATGAGTGATACTGTACACAAACAACAAGGACATGGCAAAATATACAAGTGACACAAGCAATTTAGAATGAGAAAATAAAAATGATACGTTTTAGAGAAAGATACAACACTGATTTTGCTGCATGATCACCGTAGCAGCAACATATTGTGCATTAATGATTCCAATTAGGACATTTCCAGGATCTGTCTTCCTGTAACAAAAGGACTATTATTGCTGTAATGCCATCTTAATGATTATATATATATATATATATTTGATAATATTATAAGTGAGCAAATGGGTATTAAATGCACTGACCCAGGTGAAATGAGCTAGCAGGATGCAGCCCTAATGAGGATATGCCTATCCTGATTAAATGGAAGAAAGAAAAAAAAGAAAAAAGGCGCAATCCTGTATAGCAATAAAAAAAACAGGAAAATGTATTAATTAATTAATAACTAGCCTTCCTTGCTTAATTAATATATTTTCCTGTTTTTTCTTGCTATACAGGATTGCGCCTTTTTTCTTTCATATATATATATTGTATTGTATGAATGATATGTTGAGTAATATTTTTGCATTTGTGGTGTATTTTGGGAAGTCATGTCACTATGTATGTGTTGGGTAGCTCATGTGTAAATAATGGACGAAATGACAATATCAATTTTGTAGATTTATTTGGAAATGAAAATAATTTTGGGGGAAAATTGCTTTGTAATGCTTATTTGGAGTAAGTAAGCTGGACTCTTTTGGAGACTAAACATGAGCACTTTATGGGTGGGGATTGCTGGGGTATATATACTGTATGTTCCCTTTTTTATTTTTCCAAATCCTTTTCTCTTTTGTGAAATTTTCTGCTTTTTTCATGATTTAATTTTTTTATAACTGGTTAAGTGATTAAAAATCTCCTTTTCTGACATGCCTACCTTCGAGTGCCGATTTATATTTATGTTTCTTTTTTTATATGATTTTCATTGTTTTCTGATTTAATAGACATCACACACACACACATTTCCCTGATGAAGGGGCTCCAGGTTAGCCCAGGAAAGTTAGATTTAATTTATTGAATGCAGTAACATAGCTTTTGTTGACTTATCTTATGTTCTGTCTTCTTTTCCTGTCCTTTGGATCTGGGTGAAATTATATATATATATATAATCAAAAAATAAATAGATGATACCGTTCTGTGGCTAACGAAATGCTTTTATTTGTGCGAGCTTTCGAGATACACTGATCTCTTATTCCGGCGATGTTACAATGAATGAAGCATGCAAAAGCTATACTATAAACAGTGTCTATTGGAATATTATCTGTGCTGGTCCTTCCCCCGGTGTGGATGTGTTTTATGGCTGGAGGTGTCAAAAGGTTCCTGAAAGCAAGTGATGAAAGAGTGTGCAAATTTATGCAACTGTTCGGGACACTTAGCAGTGGCCTAAACAGAGATCGAAATTTTATGAGTCATTACTGACACAAGTGAACTCTCTTCCCATGAGCGCTATAGGCCATGTCTGTACATACTGTGCTATATGTATGCACACACAGCTGTCTCTCACACACACTTATACTCCTTGTTTTTCCATCCCTATACACCAATAGGGATCACATAGTATCCACACACACTTTTAGTTATGCTACTAACTCTCACATTTCCACACCCACCCAGACCATTTATATCCGCTCCCACTCCACACACACCTTTTGTAAAGCACTGTATATACTGTGGGCTCTCCATTCATATTAATTCACACTGATACACATACACTCTTTCATCACTTGCTTTCAGGAACCTTTTGACACCTCCAGCCATAAAAAACATCCACACCGGGGGAAGGACCAGCACAGATAACATTCCAATACACACTGTTTATAGTATAGCATTTGCTTGCTTCATTCATTGTAACATCGCCGGAAGAAGAGATCAGTGTATCTAGAAAGCTCGCACAAATAAAAGCATTTCGTTAGCCACAGAACGGTATCATCTATTTATTTTTTGATTATATATATATATATATATATATATATATAAAATTGTACAGCGCTGCGAAATATGTTGGCGCTTTATAAACAGCAATAATAATATATACACACTATAAACTATTACTACTGTATGCACTTTGTTAACAAGCCAGTGACACTGACAAACAGTTTGGTCCTTCCCTTCTCTAAAGTGGGAGAGCAGTGACTTAGCCCAACACTTTGTCACGTCTGTCCTTGCCACCATTCGCACACACCAGCCGTCTGTATTATTCATCTCCTCCTAAAATTATGCTCAGGGGCTTCTCAGCAAAGCAGAAAAAACCTGTCACTTTCCCAGCAAACTAAATGTTGCCTTTCACTCTCTCTGGGGACGTGTATTTTTCATCTGGTGCATTTTGTTTCTTGCTCTGGGTCTCACTCTTTAAAACATTCCACTATGATTAATAGCTTGGCGGCACTAGCAAGGCAAGCAGTCGCCGTTGGTGTGATGTATTTCATTACCATACCTTGCTATTATTTTTCACCCTTTTTAGACGACCCTTTTCTTTTTGCTGCTGGATATTTAAGATCAATCTGGAATTGATGGAGCAATTGAAGCAGGCAAGAGACACCGCAGGGTAGAAATCCTATAGCCAGGCTAAGGGGAAAGGACTGGATTATCAATCAAGGTAATTGATAAATCTACACCTGTCCTTTTATACAGCTGGACGATAATGTGGGGGTGCACATTTTTGTTAGGGGAACACTTCCATTACCTTTCATTTATTTATTTTTAAAGGTCAGCAAAAAAAGCTTCACACAGTGATATTCAAATTATTAGGATTATTTCTGCAATAATAACTGGCATAGGATAAATGTTTTTTTCACAACACTTTGTTATTTAAAGCACTGGAGAAAATGGAGTGCTCAGACTCAGGGTTTTCCTCCTGTTATACGCAGGAATATTGGATGTATTCACCATACTAATACTGACCATACACTTACATTTTAATACAGGAAATTATAATACAATACGTTGTTTAAACATACAGCCCACAAATAGGAAGAGAAAAACCCTGCTCTGCAGAGCTTACAATCTAAGTGAGGTGTTGGGAGACTTACAGAGATATGGTGCATCTACTTTAAAAGGCAGTGACATTACAAAATCAGGTTTCCAGGGAGGGAGTTAGTCCTGATATCTAACCAGGCTGGACCCCTAACCAGGCTGAACCCCTAACCAGGCTCCCACTGAGCCCCAATACTGGATGTGAGCTTCAAGTGCAGATCCCTCCTGCTGCCACTTGTCGTGTTTACAGCTACAGTCCCCCCTAGAACCAAAATGAACCAATAACGATGACATAGTAACATAGTTACATGCATAATAGATGAGGTTGAAAAAAGACATATGTCCATCGAGTTCAACCCATGTTAAATTCAGACGACAGGTACTTAATCCTACATTTGTATTTACCGTATTTTTATCCAGAGGAAGGCAAACAAAAACCACCAGTGAAACATTACCCAATTATTTCTCATAAGGGGAAGAATAAATTCCTTCCTCACTCCAATAATAGCAATCAGATTACTCCCTGGATCAACAGCCTTCCCATGTTTACTTATTTGGTATATCCCGGTATACCTTCCCTTTCTAAAACATGTCCAACCTTTTTTGAATTTACATGTTCAAATCTTGGTGATGGATGATTTTTTCCAAAGACCTTCTCTTTCCGTTTTGTCTTGGGTCACTGTGTGTTGAGAACGACCTTGTGCAATAATAGTGCCTGTCCCACTCCTCCTGCATTTATTTACCTATTGCCCGTCTGACAGAGAGGACGGTCACAAGGAATTTACTCCCCCCACCCCCTGCAGAAAATAAAAACTTGTAATTTCTAAAGAAATCAATATAGCCAAACAATTACATTGGTTTAAGGGAGTCTGATTTGTGTTTTCAAGCTGTTTAATCTCCCAGTTTCCTGGCATGAAAAGTACTTGAAATGTTGCAAGAAAATAGGCAGCTTGAAAAAAAAAAAAAGCAATTATTAACTTGAAATTTACAGTGACCCTTTTCTGCTGAAATATGTATGTCTGTGTTACAGATAAACACCCTCCTCCATCCAATCTATACATCTTATTTTCATGCTATTCAGAAGGATTGTTTTTAAAGATTTCTATGTCTGTACCATTGTTATTCCCCAATTCTACTGGTAGCAATAGGGTAACAATTTGTGGTTACAAAAATAATTGCCCTGTCGACTCCCCAAGTATATATATACAGTGGTTTGCAGAAGTGTTCACCCCCTACCAATAATAATCTCACAAATTGTTGAATTACAAATAATGTATGCGCATTTTTTCAAACGAAATATTTTTATTCTAAGCTACAGAGCTGTAGTAGTTAAACTGAACACTGTTATACGGGGAGGTTGAATGGCAGCAAAGGAAATGTACTGGTTGCATAAGTATTCAGCCCCTAAGGTCACTACTTGGTAGAAGCCCCTTTTGCAGCAATTAGTGCTATGCGTCTTTTTGGATTGGTCTCTACTAGCTTTGCACAGTATGTAGGATGGTGACCTTTTTGCCCATTGAAAATTGATCCCGTTTTGAGAAGTTTATTGGGCATCATCGATGGTCTGCAATCTTCAAGTCTCACCATAAATGTTCGATTGGATTCAAGAACATTAATTCTCTTCTTGTTCAACCATTCCAGTGTGGCTTTGGCTTTCTGCTTTGGGTCATTGTCCTGCTGAAATGTGAATTTCGTCCTCAGTTTCAGAGCCTTGGCTGACTCAAACAGGTTTCCCTCAAGGATTCACCAGTAGTTTGCACCATCCATTCTCCCCACTATCCTGACAAGTTTCCCAGTCCCTGTGGAAGAGAAGCGTCCCCATAAAATGATGTTGCCACCACCATGTGTGACAGTTGGGATCAGTGGCGGATTTCCCATTATGCCCGATACGCCCTGGCCTAGGGCAGCAACAATATACGGCAAGTATGGATGTAGGATAAAGTATCGGTCATCTAAATTTAGCTGTCACACATGGTGGTGGCAACATCATGTTATGGGGACGCTTCTCTTCAGCAGGGACTAGGAAACTTGTCAGGATAGTGGGGAGAATGGTTGGAGCAAACTACTGGTGAATCCTTGAGGGAAACCTGTTTGAGTTTGCCAAAGCTCTGAAACTGAGGAGGAAATTCACATTTCAGCTTGGCAAGGACCCGAAGCAGAAAGCCACATTGGAATGGTTGAACAAGAAGAGAATTAAATGTTCTTGAGTGGCCCAGTCAAAATCCTGACT
Source organism: Ascaphus truei (assembly GCA_036426205.1). Lineage (NCBI taxonomy): Eukaryota > Metazoa > Chordata > Amphibia > Anura > Ascaphidae > Ascaphus > Ascaphus truei. The sequence goes on from CM071573.1 coordinate 59,779,231, forward strand.
AATCCAATTGAACATTTATGACTAGACTTGAAGATTGCAGTTCATCGAAGATCACCAACAAACTTATCAGAACTGGATCAATTGTCACGTGAAAAATGGGCAAAAAGGTCACCATCCTATTGTGCAAAGCTAGTAGAGACTGATCCAAAAACAAATCAAATCATAGCAGTAATTTTTGCAAAAGGTGATTCTACAAAGTACTGACCTATGGGGCTGAGTACTTATGCAACCATTTTTTCCACTCTTTTTCCCCCCTTTACTGACATTTAACCTCATCCTCATAGAACAGTGTTTAGTTTAACCACTACAGCTCTGCATCTTTGAATAAAAACAATTAGTTTGAAAAAATGCACATACATTATTTGTAATTCAACAACTTGTGACATTATTGGTAGGGGGTGAATACTTCTCCAAGCCACTGTACACACACGTATATAGCCTCTCTGCACAATTCAAACACTCAATAACGCACACACAATACACACACGTACGTATGTACTAATTTCCACACTATAAACACAGGCACGCTGATATATACAATCAGGTACATCAACTGGATTCCAGGGGTATCAAAATATCAAAGATGACAACCAAAGGTAAGATTGGAGGATGAAATCAGAAACTTTGTTGGAGCAACGTGAAAAAGAGAGACTTGTAACCGCAGTACCGTACCTGGAAGATCATTGGGGAGCCCTTCAAGAGATGATGGTGATATAGACATGTACATACACACTTAAACATGTACAGATACACACAGACCCACACATGGTTATTAACGGTTATATACTGCTGACATTGGAAGTCTGTTCTATTTTTCTTATATGGGTGCTGCACCCCTGTAGATGCATGTATGTATAAATACATAATATATATATATACTTTATACACACACTCCTTTACCTTAAGTAGTCAGATGAAGGATCTTCATATATTCCTGGGTCAATCTCTTCGATAGTGAACACAACGCGGGAAGTAGGCTCAGGTTCAGACTTGCTGGCATCACCAACTTGACGATGGGTGAGGGGTGGTAGTTGAGGGGTCCCGGAAAAACGCCTTTTGATAGCGCTCAGAGAAGGAGAGACTGAGCAAGGGCTGAGGTCAAAAGTCTCCCGGGACCTCTGTAAACAAGAATATATAAGCAGAGGTGAGAACTTGTACACCTAAAAGTCAAATTTCTAAAATATCGTACAAAACTGAGCTAATGGCAGTGACATACTGTATGTTTAATGCATTTGATGCCTTAATTCAGAAAACGTTTGAAGAGTGAAAATGCATTGAAGTCTATAAGACAAATAATACTAAAATAGATGAGCCATCCAATGAGTGAGACGCCCTCCAAATAAATGACCTGCCCTCCAATGAGCGAGACTGGCTTCCCAAAGAGTGAGACCCTTATCAGTGAGTGAGAATCCTTTTCAATGAGTAAGACTCCATATCAATGAGTTAAACTCCCTTCCTATTGGATGATGAGATCCCTTACAATCAGTAAGACCTTATTCACATTGAGCAAGACTCTCTTCCAATGAAGGAAACTTGTTCCTATTGAGTGAAACCCCTTTTCAATGAGTGAGACACCGTTGCCATGGAGTGATAACCAGTTCCCATCGAGTGGCACCCCCTTTCGAGTGTAACTCACTCATATTTGTCAAAGCCCCTTCCAGGTGAGACCCTTTCCAATGAGCAAGACTCCTTCCGACGAGTGAAAGCCCTTCTAATGAGTGGTACCCCTTTTCATTGAGTGTGACCCCCTTTCAACTAGTGGGACCCTCATCCCATTAAGAAAGACCCCATCACAGTAAGCAAGACCCTCTTCCCATTTAGTGGGACTCCCTGACAATCAGTAAGACCATTTTCAAAAAGGACTAAGACCCTCTTCCAATAAGTGAGCCCCATTCCTTCTCTATTGCTACACCATAAACATTACTTAAAGCTTTCCAAAATACAATCCAGGATGATGTCCCACAATTTTTACTGAACCAAAATACCTTTAAATTAGGCACAGTACCACTACCTTTTAAGTCACCAAATCATACCTCTCACCTACTCAGTGGATTCTCTTGCTTATGTCACAAATGTATTTCCCATGCATCCCAAATCTCTGCTTCCACCAAACATCTGTCTGGTGAGAAAATACCTCTCGATCCCGTTAACCATATGTAACAGCCGCTTCCTACATTTCTCACTGGCCACAGTTCTTGCAATAATCCATTTATTCCCCCACCGTACCATTTCAGTTTACCCATGAGACCCTTTAATATGATAGGTTTAAGATCTTTTTAAACTGATTTTTCCAATCTAATAAAGTCCAACTCCATTATTATAGAGGGTTTGTGTAAATACATGAATTATGCATGGAACTGTGTATTAACCCGCAGAACCCAGATGTTTGAATGCTGAGTTAGAATAAAGATAAACTTTTCGGATTCTTAAAGTTGCAATTTTTCTACGCCATGCTCTTAACCCCTTAGGTGCCAGAGCGCTCTGCAACGCACTCAGCTTTGTAACAATACCCGACAACACTTCCTAATTACCAAGAGACTTAACTTAAAAATATATTGTACTTTCTCCCTTCTACAATTTTCCATGTGTTTGCAGGATTATAAATGGTGCAGTCCCTCCTAGACGTAACATTACCCAGAGACAGTGTCATGTGTAAATGGTTAAATCTGGGAAACAGATGCCTTTATTGTAAAAATCTACTTTTTAACATTAGTTTGTAAACACGATTAGTTGAGAATTGTGAGGGGTTTTGATTTCCTATGGCTGCTCCCTTACTGTATGTGTGATTACTCTGTGTTCAACAAGAGTTTGCACAAGTAAAAAACCCTTTCTCCCCCTTAATTGACTCTCTGATAAGGACAGGGTGGGATAAGTGTAGAGAATTATAATTGGCAAAAACTTCCCTTCTCAGAAGACCCTAAGAAAAACAAATGTGTAATTAATTTTAAAAAATTGAAATAATAAAGTAAGCAAAAACTAAAGTAGCTTGTACCACGGTTAGCTTTGTTTAAGAAAACCTTAGATTGAGAAATTGTTCACAAAAGGTTGTTTTTTTTGGCTGGCTCTGTGCAATTGCACTTAGGCATAAATAGGAACATTTCCTCAAGTACGTCTGAAGGTTTTGTAAACAGCTGTGCTGAATTCTCTGTCTTGTCTTCTCCAATTTATACCACAGTCCGTCTTGAGAATGTGTCCTAATTATATTGACTATCTTCAGACAAGACAATTACAGTCAATCCACATCCAATCAATGGCCATTAATACTTCACCTTCACGGTAGTTGGCTTTATAATAAACTTGGGTAAAGCTGCCTTCAAAGTTATTAGTTAGTGTTTCTGCATGTCTTCCACAGGTCCCCAAATCTAGTTCAATCCCCCTCATTGTCAAATCATACAGTGGTTCACATGAAGACAAGGATTCTGGGTAATGACTTGCAATACAATGAGCTTAACACCTTTTACCTTCCTATCTATTTTAAACAAGCATGTTTCCTTTGCCATTACACAGTAACGCTTGGACCTTGAAGTGCACCCTCAGAACACCCACAAAAAAAGACAGTGGGGTAGACTTTATTTATAAAATGTTTTACTAGGAAGTAATATATTCAGTTACCTCTTGTTTTCAAGTATGTCCTGGGCACAGAGTTATGACAAGACATGGTTACATTAAATGAACAGGGTTATACATTATATTATTAAAAGGTGTGATAGGGTGGACCACTCCTGGCCTACGATGCTAAAAATCACTGAGATGGTCTCAAAATCAGTGAGGCTCACAGAAAATGAGTGAGAGTGAAAATGTTAGCTACAAGTGACCTTAGCACTTGGACTCATATTTACCAAGTGGTGCTATTCCATAGGACAACTTTGGCACCAGAAGCAGCTGTGGCCTATATTTACAAAGCAGTCTTCTGCTATAAGACACCAGCTGGCGCTGGAACCTACCTAACAGTCTATTGACTTAAATATCTCTTTTGGCAAAAGACTGCTTAGGATATTTGTCCCTAATGTCGCATTTAAGTGAATGTGCTGTGTCTGCCAGGAGGTATTTAATGGCATAACACCTCTTACTAAATATGAGCCATGGTGTCTTCTGGTGCTGGAAAGCGTCTTATGGAATAGCATTGTTTAGTCAACATGGGCCCTTGGCTCCCCTGTGCATCAAAAACTTTATTGTAACCTCAAATTTATGGCACCTAAAACTTATCCTCTCAAAAAAAAAAAATATCTATGTACGTGCATTATAAATTTGCGCTTTTAGAAATTACTTTGTGCAACCCCAAGATGTTCTGTTTTCCATATAATGTTCCATATAATTTTTGATAACTCCAGGGTGCTGATGGGCAAAACATAACGACGAATTCCCAAACAGGAGTGACAAGCCAAACAGTAGAATATGAGTGATCATTTCCATGGACAGAACACAGTGTACAGCTGGATTATGTAGGATCTGCAGTAATGAGTGTTATGATTAATACTGGTTCAGAATTAAAGCTGCAGTCCTGCTGTGTTTAACTTTGTTAATTGTATTTTAACAGAGTTGGATATGGGGTGGTGGAAACGCAGTAGCTCTGTTAACATCATATTGAATAAGGGTCTGTCTCATACCCCTTTCTATACTTCTCTGATCAGTATGCAAGTGAAGCCGCCTTCACAGTTTTGGAGAAGAGATCGACTCCTGGAGCTTAAATCTTCCAAAGCAAGAGGAAGACAGCTCCACAGCATATTGAATAGATGCCTCAGTCCTATATCACTCTAACACACACACACACACACACACAATTTTCCCCTCTTCACTCATCTCATCCCTCTCACATAACCCCTCTCGTATCCCTCTTCCAAACATATTGCACTCTCTCACATCTCTCTCTCTCTCACATCTCTCTCTCTCTCACATCTCTCTCTCTCTCACATCTCTGTCTCTCTGTCTCTCTCTCTCTCTCTCTCTCTCTCTCTCTCTCTCTCTCTCTCCCCCCTTCTCTATCATACAACTCTGTCATACCCCATCTCTTTCTCCTTTAACCCCCATCTCTCTCACTCATATACCTATATCCAAGACAAACATGCCCCCTCTCTTTCATATCCCTCTTTGACTCTCTCAGAACCCTCTCTCTCTCCCCCAGAAATGCTTCTTTCACCCGTCAGATCGTCTTTCATATCTCTCTCTCTCATATTCCTATGTCTCTTATTCATATTCCACTTCCTCACTTGAGTTGGTCAGCTGTCATGAAAGAATATATGCATTTATTCCAGGCGATCCAAAAACACTTTGCTTGTGAAAATAAAAATCCCCACAGACTTTGTTTCCAGCTAAAGAATTAAGTGCAGGAGGAGGAACTGGATCAATACAGTATGTGATCAGCCACTGGCAGGTTGCCACTGAAGCTCCACTAATTAAGCACTGTTAATGACCATGCTTTTACATGGCATGTACAACCACAACAGTTGGTACAATAAAGCTTGTTTATAGTGTTCAAGTTACTTGCTTCGTTTTATCCATATACTGGATGGAGGGGAAATCCCATAAGAGTTTATGGGGACATATTATTTACTGTAGAGGGGGATTCTATGAATATCTATGGAGACAACTTCTTGTAGAGAGGACCCCATGAAAATCTATGCGGCAAGTCGTTTATTGTAGAGGGCATCCCATGAAAGGTTATGGGGAGGGCATCCCAGAAAGTGTCTATGAGGGAGGGATTCCATGAGAGAGGGTTTATGGACGGGCCTACAAGGGGGGGGGAAAAAGGGTTAGGGGAGGGATGGATGGGGATCCAGTATGAAACGGTTGTGTTTGTGTTATGGGTGAGGGGAATCCCATGAAAGGTTGCATGAGGATGGGGATCCATGGAAATAAAGGGTATGGGGGCGGGGGATCCAGGAAGGTTGTGTATGGGTGACGGGATCCCATGAAAATGGTCTATGGGGAGGGCCATCCCATGAACAGGGGTTATGGGTGAGTGGAGTGGCATCCAATGCCAATGGTCAATGCATATGAAGGTGTTATGTGATGGTCGCTGGGCCATCCCGTGAGTAAGGGTATTGGGGGAGGGGATTCCTGTGAAGGTTATGGGTGTAGGGGATCCCGGGAATTTTGAAAGGTTATTGGTGAGGAGCCTTGAGGCATCCCGTGGTAATGAAGAATTGTGGGTGAGGGGTCATACTGTGTGAAAGGTTATGGGGTTGAGGGGCCAGCCGGAAAGGTGTTATGGGTTGATGGGTGGGGATGTTCTCTGTTGAAAGGTTGTTATGTGGTGTGGGGATCTCGTGAGATGATGGTTGAAAGTTGTGAAAGGTTATGGGGAGTGGTGCATTATCCGGTGAGTTATAGGTTTCGGGGTGAGATGATGGGGGGCATCCCTGTTGAAAGGATGGGTTGATTGTAGGCATCCCGTGAAAGGTGTTAGGGGTGAGGGATCCGTGAAAGGGTATATTGGGTGATGGGTCATCTCCCATGAAAAGGTTTGTTTAGGGAGGGGTGTATCCCATGAATGTGTTATTGGGGTGTGAGGGGGCCAGCGTGAAAGGTTTATGGGGCTGTTGGAGGGAATTCTCTGTGATAAGTTGATGGGAGTGAGGGCGTATCCAGTGAGAAGGATTAGGGGATGGCATCCCTATGAAAGTTATTGGGGTTGGTGTGGGCGAGACCATTGAAGGTCTATGGGGAGGGGTGGGAGTTGTATCCCGCATGAAAGGTTGTGTTTATGGGGTCGAGAGGGCATCCCATGTGAAGGTATGGTGAGGGCATTCATGATAGGTTATGGGGAGAGGGGATGCCGTGAAAGGTTTATTGGGAGTGGGTCATCGCTCCATGAACAGTTATGGGGAGTGGGTTTGTGTATCCCATGAAAGGTTTTATGGGGGTATGTCGGTTAGAGGGCTGATCCCATGAAAAAGGGTCTACTGGTTAGAAAGAAAAAAAAAGTTTTTTTGCAGAAAGGGGTCCATACAGAATCTAGGGTGACAAGTATGTATTAATTTCTTTAATGATGGGATCCCATGGTACAGTTATGTGGGGCAAAACAATGTTATTTGTTGATTGGGTGGTGGGAGTGAAGTCGTTTATTTGGGGATCCATGACAGTGAGTGGGGGCATAACACTGCACTTGTTGATTGGGGCGCTGAGTGGGGTGGGGGCACTAAGACTTTTGGAATTCAGTGATGTAGTGGGGATTTTTTAACCGTTGCTTTGGTTAAGGAAACCCTATAATATATATTGTGTGAATTTGTAGGACCGCCAACCCTGCAACTAATGTTAGGAAATACTGTGCGGATTGTATGTGAAGAAAACGGAAGACACGCCCAATTGAATATAGGGCTGCAATACCAAGGGCGGTAGTAAAAGAGCGAAAAATTTAATGAAAATGTGGTACACATGGATGGAGTGGCAAAAAATAAACTGAACGCGTTTCGACAGCATTTCTCGGCAGGATTTGGAAGATGTGTTTGTTGAAACTTCTTGTAGAGTTACTTTTCTCAACAGTCCATGTCTCACTCTTGTAGCATTGTATAAATGTTTTAAAACAGTTTGGTGTTGCAGTCCTTTATTTCATTCAAGGCTGTGCTGTGCTCGTTTTTTATACCATCACAGATTTTCCTGCATTTTACCTCTTTCAGCACGACAGAGCTGCGATTTGAACTGCCTTCCACCTGTGAGTATAACTTTGTCCATTGATCCATTACCGCCACACTTATGGCTTAAATAACAGGGTGAAGGGTTGTTGTTGAGTAAAATTACTATATTCAGCTATCTTACAACTCAAGGGGGAGTGGGGTCCATAAGTGGCAGAACCGTCCAGAGGGCTTTGTATTATAGGACCCGGACTATATATCAAGTCCAGAAACATCAGGATAAGCTGGAGTCGAACAGACGACGCGAGCACAGACGAACGAGGGGAGCGACGGCACGGGCCCCACGGGAGAGAGAGACGCGGAATAAGCGGAGAACGGAAGATCCCCCCGGGCGTTGCAGAACAAGGCGGCCACCTACCCCGCTCGTCTCTGCAAGCCGTATCGTTATAACGAAATGCATTGTCCATTCTGCGTCCTGGCCGGGAGGCGCCCAAGACCCGTCCCGACATAACTGCTCCGCGTTAGGGCGTCACCGCATGTCACACCTCCCCGCGGGGAGATCCTGGTGTAACTCCGTGGGGGGCTCGACCGCGAGCCTCAGACACACTCGGAGGTCGTTCACGGCGACACCCGACCCGGGGCGCCTTTCAGACGCCCTAAGGCGCCCCAACATCCCCACGCCGTTACCCCCGCCACCCCGTCTCAAGCACCCTAGGGCAATGCTCCCCACAACCTGACGAGGGAGAGTCGGTAGGCGTGGCCTGCGCCGGAGGGTCGATCAGATTTCACACCCCCGAGGTGTTACGCCCCCAACCCGACTCCAGTCCCTGCAGTCGGAGCTCACAGGCCAACCCACGATGTGAGTCCCGTTCGGCGGGAGAGCCGGCAGCAGATGCCGAGCCGAACGCGCACCTGCCTGGATACGGAGCTACTCCCGACCGTACCAACACGCTAACTGCTTCCACCACACACTCAAGCACCCTCACGCCTTCGGCGCCCCTGTGTATGAAGGGCGAGACGCGCCCGTGATTCAGGTGAGGAACGCGCCGCCCCCACCCTCGGGATGCTTCGCGCCGCTCCCAACACAGCGGCTCCCCCCGGCTTGGAATCCAGTCAGAACCATGCGCATATCGATCGTGCGCCTCCCCAGGCTACGTTCGAGACCTCTTGCTCTCTCGCTTCCTATCCCTTTTCGGCTGGTAACACGCCAGCAAACATCCTGTCTCCTACGGAATCACGGCCTACAGACTTGATAAGCGAAAACAACGCAGCGCTACTCAGTCTGCGTCTGCGCATATGATAAGGCGCCTTGTTGCGCCAAAACGGCGTAATCGAGGCCTTCGCCATTCTGAGGCTGGGCCAGGTGAGCCCGCGCCGCCTCGTGCGGCCCCACGGGCGGCGTTGAGGTGTGGCTCACCTTGAGCCCCCGGCTACTGTGCACGCGAAAGAACACGCCGCGCTGACGCTGATTACGGGTCACCCCCCAACCCTGTGGGCGGGGTATCTCGGCCGCGGTACAACGCGGAGGCAACCCTCGGCCTGCGGGGTGCTCAGCACAGCGCATAATGCTGGCCCCTCTGAGCACCGAGACCCTACATGCGGCCCTCCTTTCGTAGGCGCGAGAGCACACCATGACCAGGGCAACGGCCTAACCCACGCAGCCAGCAAAGACGGCGGTGTACTACCCCTTCTCCCTTCCGACGGCCCACCCTCTAATCGATCGCGGTAATTCTCTGAGGCTCCCCCCCTGACCAAAAGCCGGCCACCCGCCCCCGGGTAATGCCATCAAGGGTTGTCAAGCGAGCGACGCAACTAGTACGTGCTCCTAGCCGCTTCCTATATCGTCACCTCTACCGCTTCATACTTCTAAGACTATCCCCACGCGCGAAGACACCTCCAAGCGATCAGAATCAGTTCAGACCGGGATTAACTGCCTGAGTTGGTAGGCAGCGACACCAGGCGCCGCCTCACCGGAGTTCCACGGACGGCGCCATGTGGTAAACCCACCCCCCGCCAGGGAGGCTATTCAGGAGGAGGGTCCTGTTGCCCACGTCACCAGGGCTTCTCAACCGCCCTCGTAGCCCGCAACGTCTGGTCTCTCTTACCTCCTCGCCGAAACGCAGAATGGGAGAGGCACGCCATACGCCGGGCAGTGGAGACCCCATTGGGTAAGAACCGTCCCGCCTACCAGCGGCTTTGACTAGCGGTCGGTCCGATCCTTTCGCACGGTGGGAACGCCGGGGAGCACCCAGAGAGCGAGATCGGGAGAGAGCCGACTCTGATGCCCAAGTTCCGGCCGAAGAGCCCCGTGAGTGTGTGAGCAGGACCCCCACCCAGAACTCACCACACAAACCAAGTCCGCAATCCTCGTCCTGACCTCTGTCGCGGCCGTAGCGATCCTATCCTTCCGGCCCGCATCGGGGATCCACAATCCGTTACCTGGAGGCACGAGTCAATGCGTGGCTGATGCGTGCCTGACCAGGAGCCTCGGATGAAATGATGGGCGCCGAGACTTCGCCCAAATCAGCCGACCCCCAAGCACCGAGGAAAGCCGCCCGCCGGCGGCGCCCAATATCGGCCACCGCCCGTCGGGAACTCCGCAGCGAAGGCAGCGGCGGCGGCCCTCTGGGAGTGACCA
>CM071573.1:59794439-59851472 GCA_036426205.1 Ascaphus truei
TGGGGGGGAAGAGATAGAAATCAGCATGTGAAAGAATTAAGGATAAATATATAAAAGTGAAAAAAATAAAAGGACTGTGTTTACACACTTTATTTGCAGATAGATGTAGTACCAGTTTAAGACCCTTTGTGCCAGTTGCGGGTGAATCTGACACAGTCAAGATTTTGCCTTCACAAATTCATGTATTGGATTCGTGCTTACTTACAAATGACAGGGGGACAGAATTGACGAAGAGATGTTGTCAGGATTTATTTTTCTCCCAGAAGGCGTGGGTGGTGGAACATTTCAAGGCTCGTTAACCCTTGGCGCTGGGAGGGGGTCTGGTGTGTCGCCCTGGAGCTAGTGATGAAAGGGTTAGAATGAGGGCAATTTACAGCTGATGAATGTCTGAGGCAGAGTGGGTGGTGGGGAGTGGAAGGTGTAAGGGTAGTGTTTTCGTTGAAGTTGGTGTTGTAGTTGTAGATTGCTGTAGGAGGATAGGGGTTGTAAGATGATGGTTAGTGTGAGTCCATTTAGTAAGTCTCAACAGTTCTTCGCCGTTAAGACATATTTCTTAAAAGCCCTATGGACGTGGTCTGAACATGGCGTGGTTGTTGGTTGTTTGTTTTATGTTTTTTGGGTAATGTGTTTCTTCCGTGCCGGAATGGGGGTCTTAGGGCGAGAGGAATCTACTGTTTAGTAAGGTTTAAACTGCGATATTATTTTAATAAAAAATAAAAAAAATGTATAAGTAGCAGGTTTTACAGTATGGTTGCATATGTCATGATTTGTCCGATCATTGGTATTTGGCAGTGGATATCGGTAATTGTCGTTTTTGAGGTTTAAGGGACACGCTAAAATGAATCACGGTCCGCTAAATCAATGTTTGTTAAGGAGTTGTGGGTTTGTTTTTAGAGAGTCTGGTTGTGGGTGTAGGACAGCTTTTTGTTACAATAAAAATAAGATTTGTTTCTCTTCCTTTGTTTCTTTATTGGATATAGTTCAATGTAAGGAAAGAATAAGGGAGATGCAGGGGCATGGTGGAGTGCTTGTGTAGGAGTTGAAGAGTTGCGGGTTAAGATGAGAGGTAAAGAATGTTTATAGAAAAAGTAGAAGATGTGGGTTGTGATTCGGGGGTTGTGTTAGGTGATTTAGTACACGGTGATGCGTGAGCGGCCAGAGGGGCAGGAACCAGTAATAACCTCGCCGGACGGGAGTGTCGATAACAACAATCACAGGATTACCAGACCCCATCCCCGTTTCGCCCAGTTTGGGTGGTGGTGTTTGCGGGGGTGGTGGGGGTTGGGTTGAACCGGTGTATACCTTTCGATGGGGAATTTGTTAATGTCCGCTTGCTCACCATTGTCGTGGGGATTTCTTTGCTTGTCTATTACGCGTTAACGTCTTATCGGTATGCTGGATGTGCAGGATGATGAGAAGAAATTGGGCATAATTAATGTTGACCGAGAGTGCTATAGGTTTATTTAGTTGGTCGCTATTAGCTTATAGTAAATATAGAATCAAATGAGCACGGCATTAGACTTTCCCTTTGTTAACACATCCAGGATTGGTTGGGTTGTGCTGTTTGGTTTGTTAATGTTATTGGAGGATTATAAGGGGAGTTTTCTTTTTTTATTAAGGGGGGTTTTCTCAGCGCCTCCCGCTTGGTCATAAAGCGTCTTTGTTTTGTTCCATTGTCTTTCGGAATATACAGATGCAGCGTTTTTAGTTGGCAACCGCTGCGTCTGATTGTCTGTTATTCGAACAAATCGATGGTAGTCCGTTTTGTTTTTTTCGGATCTTTTGGGGTGTGGTTTTGTCGCGTGCTCTTTTGTTTTGTTTTTTTGGTTGATTTTTTTCCAGCGCGGCCAATTCCGTCCAACGCCCAGGGCTAAACGGTGTCTAGTATGTTGGTTAGCTTATGTGCTTGTTTGTTTGTTGGAATTTTCAGGATTCTTGGTTGTTTTTTGTTTTTTTTTGTTGTGGTGCAGTTGTTTAATAGGACATATTGATTGTGTTTAAGGAATGGCAATGTGTTACGAGTGACGTTTTTTTGTGTGCACTGTGTCAATTTCATGTTTTTGGTTTTAAAACCAGAACACGGAAAAATGCCTTTTTCGTATGTTTTGGTACTGGCGTCAAAGGGGGTACGTGTGGAATGGAAAGTAAGTAAGAAATCACGCGCCCGTGATGATTTGTGGGGGTACGTCTGAGGTGATTACAGACGGGTGTAAGTGTTTGGTAATAACGGCCTAGTTGCATTGGATATGGTAGTTATAGTTATCATATCCCTTCTTATAGACTTATCGGTTGCTAATGTAAACAAATCTAATTACGCTTAGCTCTCCTCATAATCAGATATAGGCTCGACCCCTGTTATTAATTGTGGTAGTTATTTTTTGCATTTTGTCTTAGTTCCATTAGCATCATTTGTTAATTGGAGTGTGGGGGGTGATGGGGGTGAATAAAAAACTGGTTACTCGTATATTCAGGTGTGTTGGCGTCTTTTTTGGGGAGAGTGCTTAGTCTAATGATTGTTTATAGAGCTTAGATGGGGGCATATTTAATTGAGGATGGGCTTTATTCCCTTCCATCTCTAATTCGAGGGTTGTAATATTGTTAGATCCCTTGGTGTATAATATGTTAATTTGAGCACATTACGTTTTTTTAATACGTGGCAGTTGTCCTAAGGGTAGTAAGAGACAGTAACACCCAAAATTGAACCCTTTTGGGGTTGCCCTTAGATTCTAAGTTTTGTTAGTAGGCTGCTTCTAACCATGCCGTCTTGGAGAATTGTTCCTACAAGATGACAGTGTGTGAGCAGTCACACCTACACTTTATCCTATTAAAGGGCGGCTAGTTTTGGCCTCCTAGGATGTGATTTGTTACGTAGACATAAATGTATGGGGTGAACCTACAAGTTAAAAAAAAACAAAAAGGAAGTAAAGAAAGAGAGTAAGTAAAACGTGAGGGCTTAGATTGGCAGAGTAGTGTGTGCTCAAGTAACACTGGGGTTTTGTAAGGTGTAAGTGAAAACTTTTAAGTATTTGTTGTAATTTAAATAGAATGTTAACATATGCTGTTCACGTATTACAAAGGAGCATGTGTGGGTAATGTTGTATACAGCTACTTATTTCTGACGATTAACATTGTCATTTGATACTATTAAGTTACTGTTTTGTATGGCGGTTATGAGAACGCGAAATAAGTAAGTCAAGTGTTATTACGTGGCTTGTTGGGTTGATTACAGTACAGGAAGGGTGAGTTGGAGAGTATAAGGGAGAGTAGGAGGTAGGGTTTATGATTATAATGGTTGTATTTTAAAGTCAGTTTAGATGAGTTGGTGTGTTTTTGTGTGGTGTGTTACTTGGTAATATGTGCCATAGGATATTTGCAGAGCACGACACAATAGTCTGGCTGTAGTATTTAGCGTGTTGGAGCTTCAAAAAGTTTTAAGACTGAGGTTGTGATTGTGGGGGGGGGCAATGATCGTCGTCCGGTGTGTTTGTGATTGCTAACAGAATGTAGGAGTTGTAATCCAGTATAGTAAGGTGCTCCCTTTCCTTGATCTTGTTCTGCTTTCTCCGGAGTGTGTACAGAGTGCAGGGGAGGAGTTCCATAGTTCCATTGAGATGGGGAAGGGGGTAGAGCTGTGCAGAGTTTTGCTGCAAGGAGAGGGCGAGTTGGAAGCCCCGAGAGGGGCTGGGCCGTGTGCTGGTAGAAGGGGCGTGGGGGTCGTGTAAGAATTTGTGGGAAGATGGAGGGGAGAGGGGTTGAATAAAGCAGGGCTGTGGCGATGGGGTGAGGAGGAGATTTGTGGTGAAGGGTAGTTGGCCGTGTGTGTACGTATTGTAGTAACGGACATCGGGGTTTGTTGGTGTTTGATTTTTGGGTTGTGTATATGGTCGTTTTGGTGTCTGTGCTTGCTGTGTTGCGATGCGAGGCTGATGTAATTGTTACCTTGGTCACAGTTTGGTTTGTATATATACACTGCAGATAAAGAGCGTTCCGCTTTGAAACGCGGTTGGGATGTGGGCGCCGTAGGGCTCACTGTATTTTTTATGTGTTTGATCCATTAAATATTTTTATGGACCACACCCTCTCTCGAGTTTTGTTTTCTTTTCCTGTGTCCAGTTGTGCTCCAACTTCTATCATTGCCTTGTGCTCTTGTGCGCATGCGCTGTATGTTATTGTTACCGTGTGGCACTTGATGTGTTGGTTGTAGTGGTGTTTGAACGTGTGTCATTATGGTCAATTTCTGCGCTATCGTTGCCTGTCAAGACATGGTCATTACTGGATGGAGATCAGCGCAAGCCTGATTCATGATTAGTATTGCTGGTGTGCACATGTGCTGGAATTGCCAAATGTTCTGCGTCATGCGTTGGACAGCCGTATATGGGCTGGTGTGTGAAGGCATGCTGGTCATTGCCAATATTGCTTTGCACATGCATGAACAGCCGTTTTCTCAGGGCATGCACATCCATATTAACATCCTAGTGGCGCTATGTGTTGCTAGTAACTGCTATATTTGACGACGATAGGCACTGTTAGTAACTTGTGCAGTGCCGAATCTGCACATGCCGCAGTCACTCACTTCTGTTATATTTTTGTCCGCATGATGAGGTTTAAGAGTTTTTTTCCCTATTGAGAGTTTTTTATGTGTTTCTGCCAGAAAGAAGTTCACTTAAAAAAAAAAAAAAAAAAACCCCCAGTAAAATCTGACTATACTTTTATATTTTTTCAACTTGATTCGTAGCAATAGTAGCCACATGCTTGCTTATTCAACCAGAGTCAGATAATGTTGTTCCATTTCAGAAATTGTTAATCATACTTTGTTGATGGTAAAGAATTATGCTTCGTAATCGGTTGGCCAGAGCATAAAGGTGGGCAGGGCAGTTATACATATCAGTCAAGATGTAGAGTACACAGCGATCTCCCAGTGAAGCAGAAAACATGACATGTTGTTGTCAGGAAGCAAGTACAATGTACATATTATAAGGGAAGTTGGATCTTTGGAAATAAAATATATACACTATGTGCGTAAACCGAGCACAGCCCACCTTTCTCTTCATCCCTCCCTGGCTCTAACAGACAGGGTGACTAGAGGTGGGGAATACACATTGACCCTTCAGAGACCTCAGCGAAAATTGTTACTTTTCAACGAGACTCATTCCATTTGTACATTGTTACCATTTCTTTTCAAATAAATACATTTTCCTTTGCACTAACGGGATTGCACCTTATAATAATTTAGCATTTCGAATTTTTTTGGTTTTAAGGAACCCATAATTATATGTGAATTCTGAGGAACCCCAACCCTCTTAATGAGCGCTTCTGCGATCAGATGTCATGTTAAGGAACCCCAACCCTCTCTAAAAGCGCTCTGCGATCAGATGCATTTGTAAGGAACCACAGACCCCTCTCTAATAGCGCTCAACGATTTAGGGTATTGGCATTATCTTGGATCGTGGGATACCCCGTATACGCCTCTTCTATATAGGCTCTGCGATTCCGATGCAGGTGTAAGGAAACCCCAACCCTCTCTAATAGAGCGCATGTTCCGTGCGTTGTTGATGTTTCGGATGCATTTTGAACGGAACCCCAACCTCTTAATAGCGCTGTTTGCTCCTGCGATCAGAGTGCATTGTACGTGAAGATCCCCGAGAATCTCCTCTCTAATATGAGCTTTCCGCGTGATCATGATCCATTTATGGACGGTGGGATCCCCGTAACCCTACTCGAATTAGCGGCTTTCCAGCGGTGATTCAGATGTCTATTTGTACGGATATACCAAACCCTCGCTAATTAGCGCCGTTCGCGATTCAGATGCATTGTAAGGAACCTAGTGTTGAAAACCACTGCTTTACAGAAATAGGTTGTGTATGTAATAAAGATGGCCGCACGGAGACTAAGGAGCTTAGCCAATACTGTATCTCCCAAAGCAGCCGATCGGGCTATTTTTGGCCCAGATTCCCCATTGACATCACTGGATATAGATTGAGCCCCATGGGTTCCTTTCCATTATAGAAACATGAACATAAATAAATAAGAACATGTAAATGGGATTTCTCCTCTAATGCTAGAATTATAATTTGGGTCAGAAAGGTTAATTTACATTCAGCCTCCCCTCCTGCACATGGTGGACACGTTTTAATTATTAATACACTGTAGCCCAGACTGTCCTCTTACATCATTCAACATCAGTACCCGGAGGGACAGATTTGCAGAGTATAGTGAGATATACTGTACGCAGATACCAATCTTCTGTTCAAAGCCTCGTGTCACGGACGCTGAAAACCTTCTTGTACACTCGTCTAAATCATTAGTGCTGAACTCCTCATCAAGATCCCCCAACAGGTCAGGTTTTAAAGATATCCCAGCTTCAGCACAGGTGGCTCAATCGAAGACTGAGTCACTGATTAAGCCACCTGTGCTGAAACATGGACTGATTGAGTCACCTGTGTTGATGCAGGGATATCCTGAAAACCTGACCTGTTGGGGAGTCTTGGAGACTGTAGTTTAGCACCCCTAGTCTAAATAACCCCTTCCCTGCCAGAGGAGTCAGCAACAATAAAACAGCCTGCAGTCCAGATCAGAAAGAGAATCACCTCTAGTACTAGCTATTAGTAGTGGATGCCTTCTGCGGCCCATAACTTAGTTTAATTGGCTACAATATTCACCAAATTAGTTACTGAAAGCTTAAAGGTGGAACTGGCAGAGACTGTAGCCTAGTGCTGCCGTCGCATCTATGACGTCACTGTGACTGCGTCATTGAAAACCCGACGCGCGCTTCGTTCCCATGGGAACTTCTTCGGGGGTGGGCGGATGGATTGATGAAGTGGTATTACCATAGGGTAAACATACAGAGATCATTTATGCTACACTTATTAGGATTTCAGTATGTTTTTCGTGTAGATAAAGTAGGTATCTAGCAAATTAGCATCTATCAGGTTTTAATTTTCTTTGTTTTTCTCTTGGTTTATAATCATTAAAATTAATTAAAATGAGTGGAGGAAGAGTGCTTATTATATAGGGATTCTTTCTCTTTCTGTATACAAGCTACATTTATTCCCTTGGTAGCCCTCTAGTATGTTATAATTACATTAGGCAGTGCGATCTCCACCTTTGTATACTGCAGTCCAGATCAAGCTATATTATAGTAGCAACGGTCGAACTGTCATCAACAAAGTATTTCTACTGGCTATATATTTGTGCTCTTAAAAAGGTGGATGTAATATTTATACTCCAAATACAGGGAGGCATGGAGCCTTATTTAACTGTGTGGGCTCACTCAGGTTCTGCCCCTCCCACTTGGCTTATCTACAGTGATGTCAGTGGGGAGCATGTGGGTATATATAGCAAAGCCTGTGTCCCAGAAGTCAGTTCTTCAGAGTTCGAACAGAGGTTCTCGGACAAGTCCTATAAATAGGTTTATGTGTTTCTAGTCATGTCATCTTCATTATTTTACCGTTAGTAATGTGCCCTGTTCTTAAGTCAGCGCCTGCATAGAGGATCAAGAAGCTCGTGTCTATAGGAGAGGTGTGCAGCATAGTTCACACAGCGTTGCCCATACTGTAACCTGAAAATATGATGAACCGGCCACACCGGAAGGTTACAAGCGCATTACAGACTTCATGCAAGATAGATACTTCCACTCCATCCTTTACTATACAGTAGGTAACCAAGATAAGCAGCTCCTCTGGATAGGACCGGAACCCACTAGAGGATGATTCCTTAAAGCTTCTATTTTTGCCATGTGTTTGTGTCATCAGTGTCTATATACTGTACTTTGAAGTGTTTCTGAACTGTGTTTGATAAACACGATTTTGTTTTTATAAAGTTCCTGGTGCCCATTTCTATTATATACTTTAATCCACGCCCAGCTAGCACCAACCCACACCATCAATATGGCCCGAGATACTGAACGTGTGTATATTATGAAACTACCAGACACGCTTCGGGAGCCGGTGGAAGATGTGTGTATGTACAGTATGTATGTATGTGTAGCCAGGTCACCTTTTTCCCCCTTCGTCCTCCCAGGGAGCCTCCGTGGCCACGGACGCTGTCGGGTACTGTCAGAGGTCAGCGGCAGACCCGACGGCCATAGGGTGGGGGCCGAGGAGGGAGCTCGCCGGAGTGCAGGAGATCTCCGGCGGTTCTTGCGTAGGGCGCCGCCATGTTGCGCTGGTTCGCGCATGCGCAGAGAGTCCCCGGCGGGCCAAGATAGTCGCGCATGCGCAGAAGATCGCGCGAGGGCAGGAAAGAGTCGCGCGAGAGTAGGGATAGGTAGTGAGAGGTCGAGGCGGCCATTAGAGGTTAGCGCAGGTGCAGGGAAGGTGCGCACGCGGCCCCAATGTAAGTACAGCCTCCACGGGACTACAATTCCCATGAGGCTTAGGGCCAAGCACACCAGGTGCTACAGTGTGGCCAATGAGGGCCAAGAGTCTGAGAGGCAAGTGGATACATTTTCGCGGGCTTGGAGCTGCGTGGGGAGTCAGAGACCGGAGCAGCCCAGGGAAGGAGGTAGGGTACAGGAGTCAGGGACTCCCTGTACTAGGCCAGCATCCCCAGGGCCCGAGATAGCTCAGCTCCCCAGTAAGGTGAGTGTTGCCAGGGGCAGCCCTCAGGTTAGGGACCCTGTCACTTACATTAGTGGGAGCTGGGAAAGGAAGGTTATAGATAGTTGGAGTCAGGGAGCTGTGAGGGAAGGAAGGGTGCGGGGAGCGAGTGCAGCTCCTGCCCCATATAGGTACCCACACCCCAGGTAGGCCCCAACTCCCCACTAGATTAGTGGGTAAGTGCTTAGGGAGGCCCGAGATAGGGACACTGCCCTTAGTGTAGAGTGCTGCCTTGTCAGAGTCACGGCTGTTAGTGCTGTAAGGTCTGACAGGCAGGCACCTTGTTGCGCAGCACGTTGGCTGCAAGCATTTAGTGAGGCTGAAGGGACTTGGGTAGTTAGGGGAGTGGGACAGGCCATAACCCCTGCAGGCCCATAGGAGTCCCCAAGCCACTACAGGTTGCTGTATTACAGGGACAGGCCCTAGGTTAGGGTTCCTGTCACGTTAGTACCACTTAGATAGATAGGGACACAGCGGCTGCTGCTGTTCCTGTTGAAGCGGTTCGGACCCACGTTGGGGTCCACAGAGACTGTTCCCGAGTGGGACCGCCCTAGCGGTCCACGTGCGAGGAGTCCGGTTGGGGATCGGCGGACGTCATCCTGCTACAGACCCTTTTTGAAGAGTTGCTGACCCGAGCACCGGAGTGCTCGGCAGGTATCACACATTCTTAAGTGCACCACCGGGCCCTTAACGTAATTAGTGACTGCGCAGTCACCCTCGTTCCCTCTGCAAGAGTGCGGGACATTGGGTGGGGGTTCTTTGGACACTGGGTGGGATCACCTAGTGTTGGGGAGCGTCCTGCGAGACGTCGCAGTAAGTGTCTCCTCGTGAGAGGGACACAGGTCATTATGAATGTGATGAGTTGTTATGCATGTTAGTAAAGCCATTAGTTATTATACCCCACTGTGTATGTGATTATTAGTGATTGTCCTGCGAGGAACCACTCCCCCTCTGGCGGGAGCCATCGCAGGTGGAGGCGCTGCATCGTGTAAGTGATCACCCCTAGTATTGTGTTATGTCCCAGGTTCCCTGTGGCGGAAGCTCAGCCCTCCTGTGAGCCAACAGGTAATGCACCACACCTATGGTAACCTTGTATGTTCCCTTGCACCCCACACTATATCTGCGATTGGGGGGGGAATACCCGTTACATTTGGAGGCGCTGCTGAGATAGACCTGGGGTGCCCTGTTCTATTTTTTTTCTAAATTGTGCTATTTTTGTTCGCCATGAAGAAGTCACGTGCTGATTTCCCGCTCGCGCGGGAAAATGTTGCAAACTGTCCGAGCTTGGCGGGAAACCCTAAGCCCCGCCCCCGCCAACTGAATAACTCTGTGCCGAGCCAGAGTCACTCCATGAAAGAGTGTGCTGCCCCTCCTCCAGATTCCACCAGGGGGAGCAAGCACAGTGAGCCTTCTCCCGTAACTGCTGTCTCCATCAAAGAAAATTGCTCGCCATCATATGGACTCTGGCAGACGAAGGCCGGGGGCGTATCCTTTTTGTTGTGTCCGTGTATGATAGAATCATTGAGTCCGTCGGGTAGTATGAACTTTGCGGTTTTGACGTGCCTGATAAGAGGGCGGCTGGAAGACGCCAACGAGGATGGGTGCCGGGAATGTTTCTGTAACAACGGTGACTGCTCCTTTTGTAAATTGGCCTGGGGACGCATATGTGGCTGCTGCAGGATACCGACTCTGCAACCCGTGCCGTGGGCGGCTACAGGACAGTCCGAGGAAGAGGGCACTGTGGCCGACATAAATGAAATAGACTCTTGGTTTTCTGATAATGATGATGAGACAGACTGTAAGGGAGTACACCCCAATGTGTATGTGGCCTGGCACGCGCCAGGAGTGAAAGCCCTTACATTAATGTGCACATGCCTGCAAAAAGCTTATGTCCAAGGAGCCGACCTATTTCAGCTACCGCTGGATTTCAAGACCGGCACTGTGGATGGAGAACTGAGCATACAGTATTTTAGCCCTCCTGTGAGCCAACAGGTAATGCACCACACCCGAGTAACCTTGTATGTTCCTACACCTCCACAGTATAATCTGCGATTGGGGGGGGGGAATACCCGTTACATATGTATGTATGTATGTATACACACACACATATACACACACACACACACACACACACACACACACACACACACCATACACACACACACACACACACACACACACACACACACACACACACACACAAATGAGAGAGAGAGAATGAGAGAGAGAGAGAGAATGAGAGAGAGAGAGAATGAGAGAGAGAGAGAATGAGAGAGAGAGAATGAGAGAGAGAGAATGAGAGAGAGAGAGAATGAGAGAGAGAGAGAATGAGAGAATGAGAGAGAGAGAATGAGAATGATGGCTAGAATAAGGCCCATATACACATGGCAATCTCTGGGTTGGACTAAAATCCGTAGAAGGGACACGGATACAGGAGATCACACACTCCGCGTGACGTCCACAACAAAACGACACAACTGCGTAACTCCCTCAGTCAAATTCACATTCTGTTATACTCCAAAACCAAAATGAATGAACTTTAGGAAAAACTAAAACCCAAGCTCCAATACTATATACATACACATACTCTCTGTGGGAGTGTGTACAGTATATGAAATAACAATACCACTTCTGGGTACATTCACGTCTCAGACATGTCTGCAACCCTGCCCTTCCCCATTATCTCTTAGCACACAGAGCTTCCACTGCAGCTAAGGATTCTGGGTATTGACATGCAAATGAACGCAGTGTGTCACCTTTTGATCTTAAGGCAATGATCGCAGCCATAGGCCGCGCGTGCGACAGCCTGTGGGGGAGCGGGGTGCTCGAGGAATCAGTTACATTTGATTCCGCGGCGTGACTGCCAGGTCACGTGACCGGTTCGCCCAATGAGTGCGAACCAACTCCGTGATGTCACAGCCACGCCCCCAGACACACCTCCCCATAGCGTCTAGCCTGGCAACAAAACACTCCCGCTAAAACGCGGGTGACGTCATGAGCGCGCGGTCACCATGGAAGCAGCCTAATTAATTGTCTGTATGTGTGTTTGTGAATTTGTGCAGTGGTTAAAGAGCAGAATGTGCTGCATTAGGGGTTAGCAGCTATAGATGACAGCACCGTTAACCCTGTTATTGCCAGAGCAGCCAGCACCGCATCTATAGGCATACAAAGGATGTGTGTGTGAAACACAAGAAATATATGCAGGATATTAATGACATGCATATTTCCGAGAAAGAGAAGTGCTAGAACAAGAGGTCATGCTCTGAAGCTCGAGGGTGGGAGGTTCAGAGGAAACATAAGTCCTTCTTCACTGAAAGGGTAGTGAATAAATTGATAATTTCCCCTGCAAAGGTGGGGGGGGGGGGGGGTTAATACATCAAAGGAACTCAAGATTGCTTGGGATAGACAAAGCCATTCTAAAACATAGAAAGAAGTCAGAGATCTAATGGGGTCTGAGGCTTTACACAGGAAAATGTGGGTCAGTCAAGTGGCCCTTATCTGGCAACAATTTCTGTTTCAGCTTCTTGGCAAATGAATGAAAGATCCGACTTTGCACAGCAGCGAGCAGTCTGCT
Source organism: Ascaphus truei (assembly GCA_036426205.1). Taxonomy (NCBI): domain Eukaryota; kingdom Metazoa; phylum Chordata; class Amphibia; order Anura; family Ascaphidae; genus Ascaphus; species Ascaphus truei. The sequence goes on from CM071573.1 coordinate 59,806,611, forward strand.
ATAACGCAAGGCTGAGGTCCCCTCACTGGTGGAACATCCAAGTTATCATTGAACACACTACATGCCAAGCAGTGTCCAGATGGGAAGGGATCTGCCAGCATCTGTACAACCCAGGACATTTCAGCTCCAGTTGCAGAGATATAATTAAGAAGGGAAAGTCAGACGCTTGGCTGTAATGAGCGGAATCTAATAGAATACATTTGCATTTCGTTTTTTTAAAAGGTGCAGTCCCCCCTGGAACCATAATAAGCCAATAGAAGTGACATTTTGAAGAGTTTAATCAGGATGATTGATGCTTTTTTTTTTTTTTTACTCAACCATCTGCCATATACAAGTATTTTAGATGATTTAAAAAAGAAATCATTTGTAAACATGGTGAGCTGAGAGTTGGGAGGGGTTTGATTTCCTCTGGCTGCTCCTATGTGTGTCTGACACCATGATGTGCCAACAGGAGTTTGCATAGGTAAATCCCCCGGCCTCCTCCTTATTTTTATTAGCTATATCTGGGTCAGGGAGAGCTAGAGCTTAAGCAAACACTTGATTGAAAAGCACCCAATATGAAGAAAATACCCCACCCCCTCCTCTCTTTTTTTTGTTGTTGTTACAAGATGGAAAGTAGGGGACCTAGAATTGAACCCCATTCATTTCAGCTCCACGGACTCCCTGGTTTTCTGAGATACTTCCCGGGAAACAGCAGCGGAAGATGTAGCAGCTTCCTATTGGCCCGCGGTCACGTCACACAGAAGATGGAAACTGCCATTTTGTTTCTCCTGCAGTGGCCGGTACTTTCCATGGTAAGTATTACCATGGAATAGGAACAAGATGGTCGCCAGAGCTGAAAATTGATTGTTTCAGCTCCGGAGACCCTCTGCTTCCCAACCATGTAAGAAAATGAAGGGGTCCAAAAAAAATAAAAAATAAAAATAATGTAGGGGAAGCTGTTGTTTTAATTTCCAAATGGACCAAAACAGCCAAATCTTTGCTCTATGACTGCCACGTACAGTACACCTGTGAGCACGTGTCATGTATATGGTGCAAGGTATAATATACACAGTGTACAGTGTTTTCTTGCAAACTAACAGGGATTGCACCTTTTAACTGAGGCTAAGATTGTTCAGGTAGCAATGTAAGGATCTAAATGTACTTAACCTATAAGATGGCTGCAGGGAGATAACTTAATGTCAAACAGTTAACTAGAATGTACATGAATCTACCGATTTGTATAAACAATGGCAGTTTATGTATTGCTTTGTGGCAGTTATTTCCTCTCCCAGAATACCCTGCATGTCGCATCACTGCTTATGGTCACTGCCCTCACTAGGGGTGTGAGAGCCATCATCAGACTAGAATGGAAGCTTCATCTGATCCTATCCGCCATGTTATTCTATCCCAGGAAGCAGGGATTTTTAGAGGGACTCCTGTTGCTACCAGCATTGTAACATCACTGTCTTTTAAGCAGGTGAACCCGATTCGAATCCCAGTGTCGGTTACCTGTGACCTTGGTCAAGTCACTTTATCTGGCTGTGCATTGGGGAGTGAAAATTAGATTGTAAGATCTATGGGGCAGTGACTGCTCCTCCTATATAATTTGTCGTTGGTACTCTGAAGAGGAAGCCAGAAAGGTTAGAAAGATTCCACCCCAGGGCTGACTGCATAGTTGAATTGGCAGTACTGTATATCAATACAGGATATCATTAGCTAAGAAGTAGCTTCCCATTCAAGCATCTTCCAGCACATTTAAATGAACTACAGTAGTTAGTATATAGCAGGAAGGTTCACATTCACTCCTATTTTTGATACTTTATTACAGATAAATTGTCATTGTCCAGTGGGCCAATCTCCGATGCCTGATTATTTCTAGCTGTGAGGCTCTGATTAACTCGCAGATGGGGTAATTTGTGAATATGCAGGGCTAAGTAGGCATTCATTGACCGTCTCATCAATACCCACATTGAACAGAGCTGCAGGCTGATCAAAATTCTCCTGTCCCACTGAGCGTGGCAGGGCGAGAGGACAGCGAGTAGGAAAAACCACAGGAGTTATCCTCTAATCACTGACATTTTCAAGAAAATCAGTAGTCAAGTTTCGTCACCCACTTGGTCCCCCACAGTACTTTAACCACTGCTTATTAATCCTTTCGTTGCCCGAGGGCCTGCAACGCATTGCATTGTACAGTATTATATACACACGGATTTTCTTGATTGTAAGACGCACCTTTTCCCCCCATTTTAATGTTTCTGAAAACGAAGTACGTCTTACAATCGATGTCAAAAGAAACGTGCCAGACGCTAGGAAGGAGGAGGAAGTTACGACGTAGTTGTCATTGCCTGCGCATGTGCGAATGTAGCTGTGCGTAGAAGGTATCCGATTGGCACCTTAGTTGAGTTGCTGTACTTGCACTAGATGGTACAGAGGATGATCTTTTGTGGGAAAACACGGACCTTAATGACTCCCATAAATGATTCAGAAGAATCTTTAGACACAAACTCTGAATGTGATACTGAAGAAGAAAGTGATATGTAATTGTATGGATACATTTATGCTACTTTCTGCTAGTAAAAACATTTATTCTGTACATTTAATGTAGTGTTTCTTTTCCCCCCGAAATACTGTTATTAAATCAATGGTGTGTCTTACAATCAATGGCGTCTTAAAATCGTGGGAACACGGTATGTGTGTATATATTAGCCCAGTGCCCTGGCTATGTGTTTTTTGGCCCTGACATAAGTCCTGGTAAGAGCAGGCAGTGTTGGGGTTAATGAAAAGAAAAACTGCCATGCGCTCCAGGGTATAGGAAAAGAATATATATATCCGAGAGTTGTTGCGGTGTTCATGTGCTAATCTAGAAACCGTTGGAGCATGTGCCGGGGGGGGGGGTGTGGGCTCACTTAAGTGGTGTCACCCAGTTACCAGAGCTTAGGAGTGGGACCCTCCCCTGGTACAAGACATGGCATCCTTACAAATTAAGTTCTGTTCTGGATTCTAAGAGGGTGAGGACTAGCCCAGGGGCCTCAAGCTCCTGGGGGCCTAGTCAAGGGAATGGTCCTGCGAGCCAGGCTCTGATCCAGATGCAAGATGCAAGCTGTGAGGGATGTCCTATGAATATCTGTGAGACTGTACCTCTCTTGCATGGGAGTGATATGTAAAGGAACTGTGTGAGCTGGTCCACCAAATAAAACCCGGTTGTACTGTTCCTGTTATCTGGCTGAGTTACTGACAAGGTTCCTGTAGGGATGCTACCCTGCCTCTGGCAGAGCCCTGCATGATGGAGGTGCTGCACCAAAGACTGAAAGCCTGTCCTGTTGCCTACTCCCTCTACCGAGACTCTGACCCCCTGGAAGCCTACAGGTGAGCACCATACTACTTTAACACTACCAAGTACAGTACTATCAGATCTCCCTTAGGGGTGATAGGGGCGTTTTATAATATATAGTGAGGTAGTCCCAGGATATTAGGCCGTTTCTGTCCTATTTAGATCAGAAAGTGCAGCCACAGTGTAGATGTGATCCATCCCACAGCTTCGCTAAAGCTGGTGGATGGGAAATCCAGACCAGTTGCTCTAATTCCTCTCACCTGCCCTGCTAATTGGGGGAACAGGTACTTAGAGCAGTTTTGTTTGCTGCCTCACTCTCTCCTAGAGCCTGGAGCTGCTGCCAGCAGCCAGACAGGTGAGGACCTTCCTCCTGCAAAGGAAACAAAGAACCTACATTTTTGTGCTTCTTTGAATGGCATTATAATGCTATTTTGACCATTGTGTATTTTGTGTAATTGGGAAACAGACAAGCCGCCCAATCTTAGAAAAGGAAATTTCTATGTTGAAGTCAGTGCTATGATTGAGCAGGATTTGTTTTGATGATGTATTTCAGATCAAGTGTTGCAGTCTCCTTGTGGGATGAAGAAAAGCAGGCAAAAGGCTGAATAATATAATATTGTGCTATGTGTTATCTATTTGGTTACCCTAAAAATACTGTCAAAAAGAGCCCGAACAGATGGCACAGCAACGTTAGGAAGCCGTTTGTCGCAATATATATCATGTTATACTAACAAATGTTATATATATGTATGTGTGTCAGTCCCTGTCTCTGTATGCTAGTGAGGTGCAGTATTTGTGCATTCCAGCATGCAAGCGGTTAAACTACTCTGGAGAGGCTAATTAAGGAACACAGAACTCCTGATTAAACAGAGTTTTAACAAGCAGTCAGTCCGCTGCCAACTGGGAGACTTTCCCCAACCAGGAAGGAAGTGGATTGGTACAGTTCCACAGGCCTGCTGGGACTGCTTGGGATGCACACCCATGAAGAGACTCTCCATGAAACTGAACATGCCTGCTGGATGCAGGGCTTGACGTCAAGGAACCAGCGTTCCATAGACTGCCGAGGGAGCACAGCTATCCTTTCAGGGTTGCTGTATCCAGAGGGATTTCCTGGAATCTCTTGGGACCTGGTTTCCACAACCACAGAGAGGACTTGAAATTACAGTACAGTATATATTTCTGTACATGAGTGTATTGTTTAAAGCTGAAAACTGGGCTTAGCCAGCCAGTGTGGTTAGTCAGACATTGAGAAGTAAGTCTCCCCAAGGGGAGTAGATTTTTAATTTATGATTTGGTTTGCCTTAAAGGGACAGTGTGTTTATTTATTTTGATGTGGAAAATAAACCACTGTAGGTTAAAGACTGAAAACATACCATTTGGACTCTTACTGACCTACCACAAGGCTTTCCTGTCACAATACACAGACATATACACACACACATACACACAGACGAGAAAGTTTGTGAACCCCTTAGTATTTTCACATATTTCAAACCTAAAATGTTATTAGATCTTAATCTAAGTCCTAATAATAAAGATAACCTGAATCAACAAATGACACAAAAACATGATCCCTTTCCCACATTTATTTATCCACAAATGATTCAACATTCAATATCCATGTGTGAAAGTATGTGAACCTTTAGATTCAGTACCTGCTGGCGCCCCCTTGAGCAGCAATTACTTCAACAAAGCATTTCCTGTAAATGCTGGTCAGTCTCTCACATCGGTTTTGATGAATTTTGACTCATTTGTCTTGCAGAACTACTTCAACTCAGTGATATTTGAGAGCTTCCTTGCATGGACAGCTCACTTCAGGTCGTGCCAAAACATTTTGATGAGGTTTAGGTTCGGACTTTGACTAGGCCATTCTAAAAAGCGGAATATCTTTTTTGTAGCCATTCTTTTGTAGATATGTATGTTACGGATCATTGTCTTGCTGCATGACCCACTTTCGCTTCAGCTCACGGGCGGATGGCCTGACTTTCTCTAGAATTTTCTGATACAATGCAGAATTCATAGTTGTGTCAATGATGGCAAGCCATCCAGGGCATGAGGCAGCAAAGTAGGCCCAACCCATCACACTCGTACCACCATTCTTGACGGTTGGGATGAGTTTCTTCTGTTCGAATGCAGTGTTTGGTTTTCGTCAAACATAACGTTTCTCATCAAGGCCAAAAAGTAATTCCCTTGACTTGTCTGTCCAGATAACATTTTTTCCAGAAGTCTTGTGGATCATTTATGTACTCTTTGGCAAACTTCAGACGAGCAGCACTATTCTTTTTAGCGAGCAATGGTCTCCTCCTGGGTATCCTTCCATGAACACCATTCTTGTTCAGTCTTTTTTCTGATAGTTGAGTCATGAATACTCATATTAGCAAAGGCGAGAGTGGCCTGCAGATCCTCGGATGTTACTCTGGGGTTCTTTGTGACTTCCTGGATGATTTGCTGGTTTGTTCTAGGAGAGATTTCGGTAGGATGACAGCTCATGGGTAGAGTAACTGTGGTCTTGAACTTTCTCCATTTGTAGACTGGACTGGTGGAGCCCGAAATGCATAGAATTGGTTTTGTAACCCTTTCTAGACTGTTGAGCATCAAGAACTGATTTCCTGAGGGCCTCAGAGATTTATTTTGATCGTGCCATGACGTGTTTTCACACACCAGTATGGTGAAGACCAAACTCCCAAAGTTTCTGATCTTCATATAGGGTGTGACCTCCCACCTGAAGATCTGCCTAATTATGTAAACACTAATTATCCCCTTTAATTTAGCTGATAAAACCAGGGTTCCACTTTTGCACATACCCAGACTCTTAATTATTTATTGTTTGTCTAAGTCATATATCATTTTGTTTCAAAAGACATGGAATTTGTTAATATAAACCCTATTGGATATTTAAGAAAATACTGGTTTTGATTCTGAAAAGGTTATCATGAAAAAACGATGGAAATTACTTCATTATCATTGGGGTTCACAAACTTTTTCTTGCCACTGTATGCATATAACACAATCTATTATGCGGTATGTTATTATTTTTCATCATATCATTCAAGAATAGTGTGTCTCACATGTGATATTTGTTGCACTGGACACAAACCTAAATAATGGCACACTGAGGAGTCACGTCTACATTGCATGTGACATTTGTGTACAGTTCCCAGAAAATCAAGAGGCCGGTTTGGGGCGTGATGCGAGATAAAGCCAGGCGCCAACTAACCTCAGTCTGTTAAATCTGCGTCGAGTGTTGTCCAGGCCCCAATAACCACCAGTTTTTTATGCAGAGTGTTAACTCCAAGCGAAGCTGTAATAGAGAGCCTTATGGAAAGCTGGTGGTTCCAGTAAACTAAATATCAAACTACCTTGTGTCTGCAAAGAAGTGGTTATATGTAACAGCCATATGAGCTAGAAAGCCTAGAACTGAAGTCTCGACCTGGTCTGTTGGTTGTTAAAATGGGGATGTGGGAGGTGGAGAGAGGGAGAGAGTGTGTGATGGCGGTCAAGCAGAGAGGGTCCACCTGTAGCACATTCTTCAGCATGGGTCCAGCAACGGAAGGGGCACGACTGAAACAACCTCCCCACAAATAAAAATGCCACTAACCTCCCCCCCTGCAAATACAGATGTCGCAACACAATATAATTGGTTTCTTTAAATTAGACTAACCATGCTAAAAGCAAATATTTCACTTGTATTGTTTCCCTGGAAATGAATTACCAGTTGCATATCTTCAGAGCCTCTAAATAGGTAAGTGTTTGCCAAAACAAGTGTTTTCTTTATTTGTAGCCCACCCTGTCCTTATACATTGCCAATAAAGAGAAGGAGACGAGGAGAGAGGGGGACTTTGCTCGTGAAAACTCATAAAACACAGTAATAGACAAAAGCAGCCAGAGGAAATAAAATCCCTCTCGTCTCAGCTTACTGTGTTTACAAATTAATGATTTAAATGTACTAAGTGTTAGATGTGGGTAATAATTTGGGTACATCTTTGTACACTGAGGGACTGACCCCTTACACATGTCCCTGCCATTAGTACACTTTGATCCTAGGAAACAGGGACTCCTTTTAAGCCAGGGGTGCGCAAACTTTTCAGTTCGCGCCCCACCTGTCTGCGCTCCCCCTCCTTACCTGCTCTCGGGCTCCACGCGTCATATGATGTCACATGTGATGCATTGCCATTTGACACCGCGCTGTCATGGCGACGCGTCACCGAAGAGCCGGTTGAGAGCAGGTAGGGGACATTGCAGAGGCTTCAAGCCTCCCCCGACATTTAATTGACATGCCCGGGAAAGAGCATGGGGGCTCTGCAACCGCCGCGCCCCCCCACGCACCCGTGCTTTAACAACCACTCCATAAGTCATGCCAAAACCCATGCTGTGCCTTTCACACAGGCATCTTACCTAATATATTACTACTGCCTTTCTAAACTGGAACATTAATTGGGAACTGATAGAGCATTTCCTCATGTGCCCTCGGGGCCAGTTGCTGCTCTTCACGAGACACTTATTCTGGTTCAGCAACCAGAAAATTACAACATTCCTCATCCGATCCAAACACAAACAAGGGAAGAGGCATAAAAGGCCACTGTGTTCAAATCCATAACATGGTGTAACAGGGAGCAGAGCAGTTTTCTTCTCCTATGTAACTATATTCATCGTTCATTGATATAGCTAAATAAATAATATATTTATTTCTTGGGTTGTACTTTCACCAAAACATTGTGTGTGTATAAAAGTCCACAAACTGAACCTAAAGTGTCACAAAGTCTTTGTTGCATAATCCCCACACAGATCGTCCACTTACATTGCTTACGGCAGATCTCCCTGTCGGTGGCCATGCAAGCCCCCCCCCCCCCCCCCCTTTTTCACCTACATTTCTCCCCCTACTCTGTCTTTCACTCATCTCCCTCCCCCCCTCATCTCTTCCTCACTCACACTCTACCACCTCCTATCACTCAATTACCCCTTCTCACTCATTCCCGTTCCCTCAACCCTCCCCTGACCTCCCCCTCCCCACACACACACACACACAATATCCCCAAATAGAGACACCACTAAACCTCCCCAAGATACAGACACCACTACAACCCCCGCCACAAATACAGATGCCACTACACCCCCCGCCACAAATAGACGCCACTACACCCCCCTCCCCACAAATAAAAATGCCACTAAACCACCCACCTCCTCCCCTGCAAATACAGTCACCACTACACAAAAGGTATTGGAGACACTCCACAACAATGCATCAAGATGAAAGTAAGCAGAAAGGTTTAGTACTGTCCTTGAAATATAATCAACTATATGGTTATATATACCCACAGTAAATGCTGATAAAGGTGTCCATATGTCTGTTGACAAGAGGAATATTCCTGCTGAGTGAGTATCTGATGGCTGAGTATATAAAATTGGCTGCGGTGTTGCTTCTTTCACAGTGACAAGTATATATAATGCAGTAAATGGGGGTGGATACAAGGGCAGCTGGGGGGTGAGGGCTATGAACACCCCGTGTCCCTCTCCCCTGTGTGTCACTGGTCCCAGAGAGTCCATGTAGATATAAATTGTGACCCCTGGTTCCTGGCTTTGTAAATGCAATCAATGTGCACAATGCACAGTTCTGTGATGTAAATCAAAAAAGTACTCCCTCCTCCGCTGACAGTCCCCGTGGATATGTGAGTGTGCTCCAGCTGATGTAGAAGACAGGGGAAAAAGGTGATGTTTGGCGATGCACTACTACGAAACAAGACTGGATTGCCGGTGTATGAAACACACAAAATATAATGGCACATACAGGAACAGACGGAGAGTCACTCTAACGCGTTTCGCCCTGTCAAATAGTGAATCCTATACTCTGATATCTAGACCTATGAATCCTTTAGCAAATCTAAGAGTCCTCGGATACCAGGCTCCATAAGATATCGGGACAACTCCAACTCACTGCCGCCGCCGCCTCAGGTGCTAATCTCTGAAAGTCGCTCCACTGAAAACAACAAAAAGTGTCAGCAATGGAGTTTAACGCCACGAACGTGTCGCGCTTTAAACCATATGTTTTGCTCCAAACAATGCAAAACAAAATGCCTAAGTAGCTACACCACAGGCAATGCATTTGCTGACAATCTGTTAATTACCTGAACAACCCCCAAGTTGTCTGACCAAATAAATGATTCTCCTGCTGTGTGCAAACTGGGAGGCGCACCCCCCAGGGGGGATGCTAAATTTTCAGGGTTGGACCACGCGAGGCCACTTCCCTTCCAGCAGCGCGTCGTCCAGGTAACCCGGTGTCAAATGACACCGCAGGGTCACGTTACCATGGCGATGTGATGACACATGACCCCGTGCATCATTTGACACTGCGGTCGAGCAGGGGGGGACAATTGTTTGGCACGTTCTCAACTGTGTGCATAGGTTTTGTTATCCGAGTTGCATGGCTTGGCGTTCCCAGTATTATCGGTAAAGGTTTTTAAACAAATCAGACCAGCAAGACTTTCTAGTGTGGGCTAGTCTGGTGATAGCCAGTGTATCATGATTGTCTTTCTTGCTGCTAGAAGTATAACCTCTGTTGGCCTTGTTATTGTTTTGCTGATTTGTCTGCCCCGCACCCAATTCGCCAAGTTGGCGAATATCATTGGGATAGGGTCCTTTACCCACACAATTTTTAGTTTTTTGCTTTATGTATCCTAGCACTAGATCCCAGTATTTTGATGTGTTCGCACGTCCATAGACAGTGTTTGAGATCGGCCTTTGTTTCCTTGCATTTTGGGCATTTTGTCGTGTCTTCTGTCCTTGTTGTTATTTGTCGTGTGAATGCAATATATACCCTCTCCCTGTGTGTAGTTGTGAACTGCATCTCCCTCCAAGATTCTGATGGTATAAATCTGTGGATTCTAAGATTACCTTTTATCAGCTGTTCCATGTTTTGTATCTCCTGGAAATCTAATTTCCAGGCCCTAAGTGTATTGGCGTGGGTGTTTTCCTGGCCCACGTCTCTTATAATACTGTATAGTTCTGCTAAGATAACAGATTTTTGATGTCTTTGAGGAGGTCAAATCTATCAGTAGGGCTAGCTTATTGATTAAATCAAAGAATAAATGAAAGACCTTAAGCACATACCTATCTGGTGTGTTCCCATTAGAGCCCCCATGTGGTGATACTAGCCAGTTGAAATCTGTTAAAGAGAACTCATTGGTTTATTACTAGATATAGCCAGGCAGCATCTTCCATTAGAAGTGTCCTTCAGAAACATTGGAGCCTTCTTTTGAGTGACCCAGTGCTGGGTCCTAATCTGCCTCCTATGGTACCTGTTACATACAGACGGGCCAATAATATGAACATGTTGGTACCTAGTAAGTTGAGGACACTAGAAAATGTTGGCAATGATGATGTAAGGAGTCCTCCTCATGGTAATTCCATCTGTGGTAGAGGATGGTTCCTCACCTACAAGCACCACATATCTCAGGATTCCTTTTCATCTTTTACTAATCATTCTACATTCAAGGTTAAGGGTACCATTAACTGTTTGTTATCATCTATATGATCTCGTGCTCCTGCGGGTCGGACTATCCGTGCACTTAGCACTAGATTTTTGGAGTATAGACGTAATGTTATCCATGGCAACGATGTACATAGTCTATCTAGACACTTCTCCAGCAAACACAATAGGGATCCAGTCTCCTTAACCATCATGGGGCTGGAGTACATTCCCCGTTCATTGTTGGGAGGTGATAGATTCAAGAGGTTATGCCTTAGGGAGACCTTTTGGATCTATACGCTGGGTTCCCTTTCCCCTGGGGGGCTAAATGAGTGTCTAGATACCAGTACGCTCGTCTAGCTCCCTATTGTCTCTGTGGTGTTTAGGCCGGTCCCTTTCTATCTGACGCTCGCTTATACAGTATATAGTTGTTATACTAGATTTAGTTTCATTTATATACAATGCTCCTTTTTATATATTATCGTTCACATATAGCACTATTACTACTTCCCACAAGTAATTTATTCACATTCACATTATTGTTCATGGATCCATATGATTTCATTTTGATATAATAACCACATTGATTGGGATATAGATATACACACACACACGTTTATTTTGATTATATTATATATATATATATATATATATGATAATATATATATATATATATATATATATATAGATTATATATATATATATATACATACAGTGGTTGACAAATCACCAAAAAATCTACTCGCCACACCAAAAAAATCTACTCGCCACCTAGTACCAAACGTGTGCTGCTTGGGCCATATTTACTCGCCCGGGGGTTAAACACTCGCCCGGGGCGAGCAAATGTATAGGTTTGTCGAACACTGTATTATATATATATCTACTATACTATATATTTCTGAAAGCATTGTATGTATGTATGTTTCACTGTGTTCCCTTCCCTAGCGGCAATCTCATTGGTCCCTTGGCCCGCCCGCCCGCACACCTCTCATTGGCCTACACACTCACACCACCCCCTTGGCCCGCCCCCCAACCTCTCATTGGCCTGAGGCAGAGTGACGGGCCAAAGGTCCAAAAAAACACACACACACAACACCCTCTCTCTCTGTCCTCTCCACCCCCCATCACACTCACCTCCCCCCCTCCCCGGTGATCCACTCACTCCCCCCCCCACTCCACTCACCATCCCTCGCTCCACTCACTCCCTCCCGCTCCACTCACCTCCCTCCTGCTGCACTCCCTCTCCACTCACCTCCCTCCCGCTCCGTCACCTTTCTTCCCGCTCCGCTCAACCTCCCGCCTCGCTCACCTCCCCGCTCCGACCTCCCCGCTCCGCTCACCTCCCGCTCGCCACATCCGCTCCGCTCACCTCCCGCTCCGCCACCTCCCGCTCCGCCTCACTCCCGCTCCCCTCACCTCCCTCCCCTCCACTAACCTCCCGCTCCAAACCTCCCCCCGCTCCACTCACCTCCCTCCCAGGCGCGGGGGAAGGCAGTGGGCAGGGCAGCCTGCCGATGCCACGCGGCACCTAAGATGGTGGGGACGGAAGGACCCCCTTCCTCCCTCGGGACTAAGTAACATGGCGGCGGCGGAAGGAGAGGTCCGCTCCCACTTCATCTCCCTCCCGTCCACTCACCTCCCGCTCCACTCACCTCCCTCCTGCTCCACTCCCTCCCGCTCCACTCACCTCCCATCCCGGCGCGGGGGACAGGCAGTGGGCAGGGCAGCCTGCCGCTGCCACGCGCACCTAAGATGGCGGCGGACGCGAAGGACCCCCTTCCTCCCTCGCGTACTAAGCAAACATGGTGGCGGTCGGAAGAGAGGTGAGACGTGTGTGTGGAGTGTGTGTGTTGACACTGGTGTGTGACACTGTGTGGGTGTGACACTGTGGACACTGTGGTGTGTGGTGGGTTTGGTGGTGTGGTGTAGTGTGGGTGGGACACAGTGTGTGTGCCCCCCCTCTGTCCAATCTCCTCCCCCTCCGTCCACTCTCCTCCCCCTCTGTCCACTCTCCTCCCCCTCCACTGTCCACTCCTCCCCCTCTGGCACGTCCCCCCCTCCTGTCCACTGTGTCCCACTCCGGTCCACTGTCGTCCCCCCTCCTGCACTGCGTACCCTCTGTCCACTGTAGTCCCCCATCCTCGTCCACTGTCGTCCCCCCTCCTGTCCACTGTCGTCGCCCTCTGTTCACGTCCCGTCCCCGCCCCCTCCGTCACACTGTCCCCCGCCCCCCTCCTGTCACTGTCCCCCGCCCCCCTCTGTCCACTCGTCCCCCCTCCTGTCTTACTGTCCCCGCCCCCCCCTCATGTCCACTGCCCCCCCTCCTGTCCACTGTCCCCGTCCCCCTCTGTCCACGTCCCTCCCCCCACCTTTCCTAGCGGCAAATTTAAACTACGGGCAACGCCGGGTCTCTCAGCTAGTATATTATATATATATATATATATATATATATATATATATAGTAATATATATATATATATATATATATATAGTAAATTTCATTGGATTGTATATTTAAATAATTACACTATATATACACTTATTAGACACTCATAAAATCATCAAATATATCATCACTTCATCTATGATTCATTTATGGTCATAAAATATTTATACATATTTAGTAGTTCATTCCATTGTCCCTCTCTGTCTTGTGCTATCTAATGATATTTGATGGTTCTTGTCTCCTCCCTGTGGATATTTGTAGCCATTAGCCATCTCTTCAGTACACACATGTATTTTGTACTTTTATTTTTATGTTAGGTGTATACATGTACTTAAAAATATATATAATAAATAATTATATGCGAAGGGTGTGTATATGATAGAACAGTATCGTCTATTCCTTTTTGATTATATATACACTAGCTGATATACCCGGCGTTGCCTGGGATTTAATTTTCCCACTCCCCCCTCTCTCTCTCCCACTTCCCCCTCTTTCCCCGCCTCTCTCTCTCCCCTTCACAGCAAGCCACCTCCCCCCGTGCACAGCTCTGGTCCCCCCCCCCATTCACAGCTCCGTTCCCCCCCCCCCCCAGTTTACAGCTCCGATTCCCCCCAAGTTCCCAGCTCCGATCCCCCCTGAGTCCCACGGAGCAGCCATCACTCCCTTTCCCCGCAGCGACTGGGAGGGTTGCTCGGCGGCTCTGTGTTGGGGGGGGGGGGGGGGGCGGGAGGGTTGCACGGCGCCGGCTCACTGGGGGGGCGGGCAGGGGGGTTTCTCTGCGGCGGCTGCTAAAAGGCCAAAATACAAAGTAGTATATTCCACACTGGTCCCCCCCTATTCACAGCTCCGTTTCCTGCCCCCCCCCCTGTTCACATCTCTGATTTCCTTCCCCCCCCCTTCAGAGCTCGCCGGTGGCGGCTCCCCGGGGGGGCGGCCGGGAGGGTTGTTCGGCATCAGATTACTGCGGGTGCGGGCGGGTTACTTACCGGAGGGCTGCGGTGCACTGCGGAGGGGTTTGTCTGCGGCGGCTGACTACGGGTTGTTGGGCGGTGTGTGACATGGGGGGGGGGGGGGCCTGGTTGGTTGGCGGCAGCTCACTCAGTGTGCTTGAAAGCCAATGAGAGCCAAGTCCCGCCCTGCAGTCAGCCAATGAGAGGCAACAAACAAACCCACAAACAAACAGATTTTGACTTAGCTAGAGTTGTGTGAAAAAGAAAGTACACCCTATTTGAATTCTATGGTTTTACATATCAGGACATAATAACAATCCTTAGCAGGTCTAAAAATTAGGTAAATACAACCTCAGATGAACAACACATTACATATTACACCGTGTCATGATTTATTTAACAAAAATAAAGCCAAAATGGAGAAGCTGTGTGAGAAAAACTATACACCGTTACTGCTTCCATAGGAATTAAGATGCTAAGAAGCAGACAGGTGCTGCTAATCATATGCCCTTGATTAATTGATCATCAGCAAGTGTGACCACCTCTATAAAAGCCGAAGTTTTAGCTGTTTGCTGGTCTGGAGCATTCAGGTGTGTGTTAACACAATGCCAAGGAGGAAAGACATCAGCAATGATCTTAGAGAAGCAATTGTTGCTGCCCATCAATCTGGGAAGGGTTATAAGGCCATTTCCAAACAATTTAAAGTCCATCATTCTACAGTGAGAAAGATTATTCAAAAGTGGAAAATATTCAAGACAGTTGCCAATCTTCCCAGGAGTGGACGTCCCAGCAAATTCACCGCAAGGTCAGACCGTGCAATGCTCAGAGAAATTGCAAAAAACCCAAGAGTTACATCTCAGACTCTACAGGCCTCAATTAGCATGTTAAATGTTAAAATTCAGGACAGTACAATTAGAAAAAGACTGAACAAGTATGGTTTGATTGGAAGAGTTGCCAGGAGAAAGCCTCCTCTCTCTAAAAAGAACATGGCAGCACGGCTTAGGTTTGCAAAGTTGCATCTGAACAAACCACAATACTTCTGGAACAATGTCCTTTGGACAGACGAGACCAAAGTGAAGATGTTTGGCCATAATGCACAGCACCACGTTTGCCGAAAACCAAACACAGCATATCAGCACAAACACCTCATACCAACTGTCAAGCACGGTGGTGGAGGGGTGATGATTTGGGCTTGTTTTGCAGCCACAAGACCTGGGAACCTTGCAGTCATTGAGTCGACCATGAACTCCTCTGTATACCAAAGTATTCTAGAGTCAAATGTGAGGCCATCTGTCAGACAGCTAAAGGTTGGCCGAAATTGGGTCATGCAACAGGACAATGATCCCAAGCACACCAGCAAATCTACAACAGAATGGCTGAAAAAGAAAAGAATCAAGGTGTTGCAATGGCCCAGTCAAAGTCCAGACCTCAACCTGATTGAAATGCTGTGGCTGGACCTTAAGAGAGCTGTGCATAAAAAAATGCCCACAAAGCTCAATGAACTGAAGCAACGTTGTAAAGAAGAGTGGGCCAAAATTCCTCCACAACGATGTGAGAGGCTGATAAAGTCATACAGAAAACAATTACTTCAAGTTATTGCTGCTAAAGGTGGTTCTACAAGCTATTGAATCATAAGGTGTACTTAGTTTTTCACACATGGCTTCTCCATTTTGGCTTTATTATTGTTAAATAAATCATGACACGGTGTAATATGTAATGTGTTGTTGTTCATCTGAGGTTGTATTTACCTAATTTTTAGACCTGCTAAGGAACAGATGATTGCTATTATGTCCTGATATGTAAAACCATAGAATTCAAAGAGGGTGTACTTTCTTTTTCACACAACATATATATATACCGTGGTCGACAAATCACCAAAAAATCTACTCGCCACCTAGTACCACACGTGTGCTGCTTGGGCCAATAGGAGCTCGCCACGATGTTAAATACACTCGCCATGTTTGTGGTTTGTTTCTAGGAGGAGATTTCGGTAGGATGACAGTCATGGGAGAGTAAACTTGTGGTCTTGAACTTTCTCCATTTGTCGACTGGACTGTGGGCCCGAAATGCCATTAGAATGGTTTGAACCCTTTTGACTGTTGAGCATCAAGGAAACTGATTTTCCCTGAGGGGCCCAAGAGAGATATTTTGATCGTGGCCATGACGTGTTTTCACATCAACAGTATGGTGAAGAACAAACTCCCAAAGTTTCATGATCTTCAGTATAGGGTGTTTGTGACCTCCCACCTGAAGATCTGCCCTAATTATGTAAACACTAATTATCCCTTTAATTTAGCTGATAAAAACCAGGGGTTCCACTTTGCAATACCCAGACTTAATATTATTGTTTGTCTAAGTCATATATCATTGTTGTTTCAAACGACAGGAATTTGTTAATATAAAACCCTATTGGATATTAAGAAAATACTGGTTTTGATGCTGAAAGTTTATCATTGGAAAAAACGATGGGAAATTATTTCTATCATTGGGGGGTTCACAAACTTTTTTCTTGACAATGTATGAATATAAACACAATCTATTATGCGGTATGTTATTATTTTCATATATCATTCAAGAATAGTTGTCTCACATGTATATTTTGTTGCACTGGCCAACAACCAAAATAATGGCACACTGAGGAGTCACGGTCTACATTGCATGGACATGTGTGGACAGTTCCCAGAAATCAAGAGCCGGTTTTGGGCGTGATGGGCGAGATAAAGCCAGGCGCCAACTAACCTTCAGTATGTTAAATTGCGTCGAGTGTTGTCAAGGCCCAATAACCACCAGTTTTGTATGCAGAGTGTAACTCCAAGCGAAGCTGTATTAGAGAGGCCTTATGGAAGCTGGTGGTCCAGAACTAAATATCAAACTACCTTGTGTCTGACAAAGAAGGGGTTATAGTAACAGCCAATAGTGAGCGAGAAGCTAGAACTGAAGTCTCGACCTGGTTTTTTTTTTTTTTTTCCTTTTTTTGTTTGGTGTTTTTAAAATGGGGCTGGTGGGAGGTGGAGAGAGGGGAGAGAGAGTTGTTGTGATGGCGGAGTCAAGCAGAGAGGGTCCACCTGTAGCAACCTTCTTCAGAATGGGTCCAGCAACGGAAGGGGCACGACTGTGAAACAAACCTCAGCCTCCCACAAATAAAAATGCCACTAACCTCCCCCCCTGCACATAACAGATGTCGCAACACAATATAATTGGTTTCTTTAAATTAGATAACCATGCTAAAAGCAAAATATTTAAAGTGGATTGTTGTCCCTGGAAAATGATAATTACCGTTGCATACTTCAGAGCCTACTAAATAGGTAAGTGTGCCAAAACAAGTGTTTTCTTTATTGTAGCCCACCATGTTCCTATACATTCCAATAAGAGAAGGAGACGAGGAGAGAGGGCGACTTTGCCTCGTGTGAAAACTCATAAAACACCAGTAATAGGACAAAAGCGCCAGAGGAAACTAACATCCCTCTAGTCTCAGCTTTACTGTGTTTACAAATTAATGATTTAAATGTCTAAGTGTTAGCATGTGGGTAATAATTTGGGTTACATATTTGTACACTGAGGGACTGACCCCTTACACCATCGTCCCTGCCATTAGTTACACTTTGATCTAGGACACCGGGGACTCCTTTAAGCCAGGGGGGCGCGACAAACTTTCGTTCGCGCCCCACATGTCTGCGCTCCCCTCCTCCTGCCTCTCGGGGCTCCACGCGTCATATGGATGTCACATGTGATGCATTGCCATTTGACCACCGCGCTGTCATGGCGACGCGTCACCGAAGAGCGGGTTCGAGAGCAGGAGGGGACATTGCAGAGGCTTCAAGGCCTCCCCCGACATTTAATTGACATGAGGGGAAAGGAGAGCATGGGGGCTCTGCAAACCGCAGCGCCCCCCCCCGCACCGTGCTTTTAACAACCACTCCATAAGTAATGCCAAAAACCCATGCTGGGCCTTTCACACAGGCATCTAACCTAATATATACTACTGCCTTTCTAAACTGGAACATTAATTGGGAACGAGTAGAGCATTTCCTATGTGCCCTCGGGGCAGTTGCTGCTCTTCACGGACACTTATCTGAGGTCAGCAACCAGAAATTACAACATTCCTCATCCGATCCAAAACAACAAGGGAAGAAAAGAGGATAAAAGGCCACTGCTGTTCAAATTCCATAACTGGTGTTTTGTTTTGTAACAGGGAGCAGAGCAGTTTATGCTCCTATGAACTAATTCATCGTTCATTGATCATTAAGCCTAAATAATAATATATGTATTTCTTGGGTTGTACTTTCACCAAAACATTGCTGGGGTATAAAAAGTCACAAAAGAACCTAAGTCGTCACAAAGTCTTTGTTGCATAATCCCAACAGATCGTCCAAGTACATTGCTTCCGGCAGTAGCCCGGTCGGTGGGCCATGCAAAAGCCCCCCCCCCCCCCCGTGTGCACCTACATTTATCCCACCTACTCTGTCTTTCACGCATCCCCTCACCCCCCGCATTTAGTGCCTCACTCACACGCTACCAAAAGACGAGAACGCAAGGACCCTCGGCGCGACGCAGTCCCGGTCCTCAACCCGCCCGGACCGCCTTTCCTCAACCACACACAACAAAAACACCCACAATATCCCTCCAAATAGAGCACCACTAAACCTCCCAAGCTAAAGGACACCACTAAAACCCCCGCACACAAATAAAGATGCCAATACACCCACCGCCACAAATTAGACGCCAATACACCCCCTCCCCACCAAAAAAAAATGCCACTAAACCCACCCACTCCTCTCCTGCAAAATACCGTCCCCACTACAAAAAGGTATTGGAGACCACTCAACAAAAATGCATTCAAGAAGAAAGTCAATGAAAGAAGCAGAAAGGGTTAGTACTGTCATTGAAATATAATCAACTATATGGTATATATACCCACAGTAAATGCTGATAAAGGTGTCCATTAGGTCATGTTGACAAGAGGAATATTCCTGACTGAGTGAGTATCTGATGGCTGAGTATATAAAAAGTGGCCACGCGTGTTGCTTATTTCACAGTGGAAACAGTATAGATATAATTGCAGTAAATGGGGGTGGATAACAAGAGGCAGGCTGGGGGGTGAGTATGAACACCTGTGCTCCCTTATCCATGTGTGTCCACTGGTCACAGAGAGCCATGTAGATATAAAATTGTGACCACTGCGTTCCTGGCTTGTCAATGCAAATCAATGTGCACAATGCCACAGTTCTGTTGAGTTAAATCAAAAAAGTACTCCCTCCTCCGTGACAGTCCCGTGAGATTGTAGTTGCTCAAGCTGATGTTAAGGGGGGGTGAAAAAAAGACAGGGGAAAACAGTGATGTTGGGATGCACTAACTACGAAAACAGACTGGATTGCAGGTGTTTTGTATGAAACACACAAAATATAATGGAACATTAAGGAAAACGGAGGTCACGACCTAACGCGTTTGCCCTGTCAAAATAGTGAACCTATACTCTGATCTCTAGACCTATGAATCCGTAGCAATCTAAGAGCCTAATCGGATACCAGGCCCATAAGTATCGGGACAAATCCAAACTCACTGCCGCCGCAGCCTCAGGGCTATCTTGCGAAAGTCAGTCCACTGAAAACAACAAAAAAGTGTACAGCAATGGAGTTTAACGCCCCGAACGTGTCGAGCTTAAACCATATGTTGTTTGTCCAAAACAATGCAAAACAAAATGCCTAAGTAAGCTACACCACAGCAATGCATTTGCTGACAATCTGTTAATTACCTGAACAACCCCAAGTGTTCTGACCAATACAGGATCTCCTGCTGTGTGCAAAGGGAGGGCGCACCCCACCAGGGGGATGCTAAAGTTCAGGGTTTGGACCAAGCGAGGCGCCACTTCCCTTCCAGCAGCGGCGTCACAGGTAACCCGGGTGTCAAATGGACACCGCAGGGTACGGTACAGTGGACGATGTGATGACACAGTGACCCGTGCATCATTTGCCACTGCGTCGAGCAGGGGGGGACAGTTGTGGCACGTTCCAAACTGTGGTTGCATAGGTTTTGTTATCCGAGTGCCATGGCTTGGCGTTCACCAGATTATCGGTAAGGTTTTTTTAAACAAATCAGACCAGCAAGACTTTCTAGTGTGGGCTAGTTGGTGATAGCAGTGTATCATGATTGTCTTTTCTTGCTGCTAGACAGATAACCTCTGTTGGCCTTGTTATTGTTTGCTGATTTGTTGCCCCGCACCAATCGCCAAAGTTGGCGAATCATCTTGGGGATAGGGGTCCTTTACCCACACAATTTTAGTTTTTTGCTTAGTATCCTAGCATAGATCCAGTGATTTGGTATGTTGTTCGACACGTCCATAGACAGGTTTGAGACTCGGCTTTGTTTCTCTTGAATTGGACATTTTGTCGGTCTTCTGTCTTGTTGTTATTTGTGTTGAATGCATATATACCCTCTCCTGTGGTAGTTCGTGAACGCTCTCCCTCCAAGATTCTGATGGTATAAATTGTGGATTTAAGATTACCTTTTATCAGCATGATTCCATGTTTTGTATCCCTGGAAATCTATGTTCCGGCCAGGCCCTAAGTGTAATTGGCGTGGGTTGGTTTTCCTGGCCACGTCTCTTTATAATACTGTTAGTTCTGCTAAAGAAAACAGATTTTTGACTGTTCTTGAGGAGGTAAAATCATTGAGTAGGGCTAGCTTATGATTAAATCAGAATAAAGAAACACCTTAAGCAATGACCTATCTTGGTGTGTTCCCATTAGAGCCCCCATGTGGTGATACTAGCCAGTTGAAATATGTTAAAGAGACAAACTCATTGTTTATACTAGATATAGCCAGGCAGATCTTTCATAGAAGTGTCCTTCAGAATGTTTGTGTAGCCTTCTTTGAGTGACCCAGTGCTGGTCCCTAATCTGCACTCCTATGGTACCTGTACATACAACGGGCCCATAATATGAACATGTGGTACCTAGTAGTTGAGCGGACGACCTAGAAATGTTGGCAATATGATGATGCTAAGGGTCCTCCTCATGGTAATTCCATCTGTGGTAGAGGATGGTCTCCATCCTAAACACACATATCTCAGGATTCTTTTATCTTTTACTAATAATTCTACATTCAAAGGGTTAAGGGTACCATTAATGGTAGTTTATATCTATCTATATCTAGTGCTCCTCGGGTCGGACTATCCGTGCACTTAGCAACTAGATTTTTGGAGTATAGACGTAATGATCCATCTGGCAACGATTGACATAGTCTATTAGGACACTTCTCCAGAAAAACAAAGGGATCCAGTTCCTTAACCCTCATGGGGCTGGGAGTTACTTCCCCGTCATTTTGGGAGGTGATAGATTCAGAAAGAGGGTTATGCTTAGGGAACCTTTTGCGATCTTACAGCGGGTTCCCTTCCTGGGGGGTAAATGAGTGTTAGATACCAGTACGCTGTACTAGCTCCCCTATGTCGCTGTGGTGTTTAGGCCAGGGTCCCTCTTATATCTGACGCTTATCAGCTTGTTATACAGATATAGTTCGGTACTAGATTTAGTTTCATTATACAAGGCTCCTTTTATATATTATCGTTCACATATAGCCTATACATACTTCCACAAGTAATTTATTCACATTCACTTATTTATGGACATGGATCGCCAAGTGGGATTTAATTTCTCTTATATCCGTTATTTATTTCCGCTATGGGTCTCGTCTACCCCCCTATTTCCATTTACCCTATAAACCACAGTTGATTGGGATATAGAGATACACACAACAGTTATTTTGATATATATATAATATTAGTAATATATATATATGAGTATAATCATATTATATATATATATATATATATAGATATATATATACTATATATACATTACAGTGGTTGACAAATCACAAAAAAATCTACTCGCCACACACAAAAAAATCTACTCGCCACCTAGTACCAAACGTGTGCTGCTTGGGCAATATTTACTCGCCCGGGGGGTTAAACACTCGCCCGGGGCGTAGCAAATTGTATAGGTTTGTCGAAACACTGTATATTATATATCATCTGACATACTATAATATTTCTTGAAAGCATTTATGATGTATGTTTCACTGTGTTCCCTGTCCCTAGCGGCATCTCATGAGCCCTTGGCCCGCCGCCGCCCGCCACCTTCATTGGCCTACAACTCACACCACCCCCTTGGCCCGCCCCCCAAAACCTCTCATTGGCTGAGGCAGAGTGAAGGGGCCAAAGGTCCAAAAAAACAAACACACCACAAACCTCTCTCTTGTCCTCTCCACCCCCCATCACACTCACCTCCCCCCCTCCCACCGGTGATCCACTCACATCCCCCCCCCACTCACACTCACCTCCCTCCAAGCTCCACTACACTCCTCCCGCTCACACTCACCTCCCTCCTGACTGCACTACCCTCTCCACTCACCTCCCTCCCGCTCGCGTACACCTACTCCCTCCGCTCAACCTCCCCGCCACTCCGCTCGAACCTCCCGACTACCGCTCACCTCCCGCTACGCTCACCTATCCGCTCCGCGCACTCCCGCTCCGCCACCTCCCGCTCCGCCTCACTCCAGCTCGCCTCACCTCCCGACCGTCACCTCCCCTCCACTCAACCCCATCCAGCTCCAATAAACCCTCCACTACCCGCTCCCACTCAACCTCCCCAGTCCGAGGACACGGGGGGGCACGTGAGGCAGGGCAGCCGCCGCATGCCCACGGGCAACTAACGATGGTGGAGGACGCGACGGACCCACTTCTCCCTCCAGGACTAAGTAACATGGCGGTCGGGCGGAAGGAGAGGTTCCCGCCCACTTCATCTCCCTCCGATCACTCAACTCCACTCCGCTCCACTAACCTCCCTCATGGCTACACCCCTCCCGCTCCAATCACCTCCCTCCCCGGCGCGAGGGGGACAGGCAGTGGGCAGGGGCAGCCTGCCGCCTGCAACGGCACTAAGATGGCGGGGACACGGAAGGACCCCCTTCCTCCATCGCGTACTAAGCAACCTGGTGGACCGGTCGGAAGGAGTATGCAGGTGCAGACTGTGGTGTGAGTGTGTGTGTCTACACTGTGTGTGTGACACTGTGTGGGTGTGACACTGGGTGGACACTGGTGGTGTGTGTGTGTGTTCACATGTGTGGTTGTTGGTGTGTGTGGTGGGACAAAGTGTGTCGTTGCCCCCATCCATCTCCTCCCTGTCCATACTCCTACCCCCTCTGTCCAACTCTCCCCAGTCCCCCTAAATCACCTCTCCCTGTCCACTCTCCATCCCCCTCACTCGGCCACGGTCCCCCCCTCACTGTCCACTGTGTCCCACAGTCCACTGTCGTACCTCCTGTCCAGTCCCCCCTCCTGTCCACTGCGGTACCACATCCTGTCCACTGTAGTTCCCCCACCAATCCGTCCACTGTCGTCCCCCCTGTCCTGTCCACCGTCAGCCCTCATGTTCACCGTCCCCGCCCCCTACGTCACACTGTCCCCCGCCCCCCTCCTGTCCACTGTGTCCCCATCTTACTGCCGCCCCCTCATCCACGTGTCCCCTCCTCTACGTCCCCCTCAGTCCCCCCCCCTCCTGTCCACTGTCCCCGTCCCATCTCTGTACAGTCCCTCCCCCCCCTTTCCTAGCGGCAAATTTAAACTAGGGCAACGCCGGGTCTCTTCAGCTAGTATATTATATGATATATATATATATATATATATTAATATTTAGATATATATATATTATATATAGTATATAGTAAATTTCATTGGATTGTATATTTAAATAATACACTATATATACACTTATTAGACACTCATAAAATCATCAAATATATCATCACTTCATCTATGATTATTTATGGTCATAAAATATTTATACATATTTAGGTAGTTCATTCCATTGTCCCTATCTGTCTTGTGCTATCAATGATATTGATGGTTCTTGTCTCCTCCCTGTGGATATTTGTAGCCATTAGACATCTCTTCAGTACACACATGTATTTTGTACTTTTATTTTTATGTTAGGTGTATACATTACTACTTAAAAATATATATAATAAATAATTATATGCGAAGGGTTGTGTATATGATAGAACAGTATCGTCTATCCTTTTTGATTATATATACACTAGCTGATATACCGGGTTGCCTGGGATTTATTTTCCACTCCCCCCTCTCTCTCTCCCACTTCCCCCTATTCCCGCCTCTCTCTCTCCCCTTCACAGGGCCAAGCCACCTCCCCTGCGCGTTGCGCCTGACCACAGCTCTGGTCCCCCCCCCATTCACAGCTCCGTTCCCCCCCCCCCAAGTTTACAGCTTCCGTTCCCCCAAGTTCCCGCTCCGATCCCCTGAGTCCCACGGAAGCAGCCATCACTCCCTTTCCCCGCAGCGACTGGGAGGGTTGCCTCGGCGGCTCTGTGTTGGGGGGGGGGGGGGGGGGCGGGGAGGGTTGCACGGCGCCGGCTCACTGGGGGGGCGGGCAGGGGGTTCTCATGCGGCGGCTGCAAAAGGCAAAATACAAAGTAGTATATCCACACTGGTCCCCCCTATTCACAGCTCCGTTTCCTGCCCCCCCCTGTTCACATCTTGATTCATTCCCCCCCCTTCAGAGCTCGCCGGTGGCGGCTCCCGGGGGGGCGAGGGACGGGAGGGTTTGTTCGGCTCAGATTATGCGGGTGCGGGCGGGGTTACTTACCGGAGGGCTGCGGTTGCCACTGCGAGGGGTTTGTCTGCGGCGGCTGACTACGGGTTGTTGGGCGGTGTGTGACATGGGGGGGGGGGGGCCTGGTTGGTTGGCGGCAGCTCACTCAGTGTGCTTGAAAGCCAATGAAGCCCAAGTCCCGCCCTGCAGTCAGCCAATGAGAAGGCAACAAACAAACCACAAACCAAACGATTTTTGACTTAGCTAGACGTTGTGTGAAAAAAGAAAGTACACCTATTTGAATTCTATGGGTTTTACATATCAGGACATAATAACAATCCTTAGCAGGTCTAAAAATTAGGTAAATCAAACCTAGATGAACAACCACATTACATATTACACCGTGTCATGATTTATTAACAAAAATAAAGCCAAAATGGAGAAGCTGTGTGAGAAAAACTATACACCGTTACTGCTTCCATAGGAATTATAGATGCTAAGAAGCAGACAGGTGCTGCTAATAATGCCCTTGATTAATGATACATCAGCAAGTGTGACCACCTCTTATAAAAGCCGAAGTTTTAGCTGTGGTGGTCTGAGCTTCAGGTGGTGTTAACACAATGCCAAGGAGGAAAGAATCAGCAATGATCTTAGAGAGCAATTGTTGCTGCCCATCAATCTGGGAAGGGTATAAGGCCATTCCAAAACAATTAAAGTCCATCATTCTACAGTGAGAAAGATTATTACCAAAAGTGGAAAATATTCAAGACAGTTGCCAATCTTCCAGGAGTGGACGTCCAGCAAATTCACCGCAAGGTCCAGACGTGCAATGCTCGAGAAATTGCAAAAAACCAAGAGTTACATCTCAGACTTACAGGCCTCAATTAGCATGTTAAATGTTAAAATTCAGGACAGTACAATTAGAAAAGAAACCTGAACAAGTATGGTTTGATTGGAAGAGTTGCCAGGAGAAAGCCTCCTCTCTCTAAAAAGAACATGGCAGCACGGCTTAGTTTGCAAAAGTGCATCTGAACAAACCACAATACTTTGGAACAAGTCCTTTGGACAGACGAGACCAAAGTGAAGATGTTTGGCACCAAATGCAACAGCACCACGTTTGCCGAAAACCAAAACAAGCATATCAGCACAAAACACCTCATACCAACTGTCAAGACGCAGTGGTGGAGGGGTGATGATTTGGGCTTGTTTTGCAGCCACAAGGACTGGGAGACTGCAGTCATTGAGTCGACCATGAACTCCTCTGTATACCAAAGTATTCTAGAGTCAATTGAGGCCATCTGTCAGACAGCGTAAAGGTTGGCCGAAATTGGGTCATGCAAAAGGACATGATCCCAAGCACACCAGCAAATCTACAAACAGAATGGCTGAAAAAAGAAAAGAATCAAGGTAGTGTTGCAATGGCCCAGTCAAAGTCCAGACCTAACCTGATTGAAATGCTGTGCGAGACCTTAAGGAGCTGTGCATAAAAAAATGCCCACAAAGCTCAATGAAACTGAAAGCAACGTTGAAAGAAGAGTGGGCCAAAATCCTCCACACGATGTGAGAGGCTGAAAGTCATACAGAAACAATACTTCAAGTTATTGCTGCTAAAGGGGGTTCTACAAGCTTGAATCATAGGTGTACTTAGTTTTTCACACATGGCTTCTCCATTTGGCTTTATTATTGTTAAATAAATCATGACAACGGTGTTAATATGTAATGTGTGGTTGTTCATCTGAGTGTTGTATTTACCTAATTTTTAGACCTGCTAAGGAAACAGATGATTGCTATTATGTTATGATATGTAAAACCATAGAATTCAAGAGGGTGTACTTTCTTTTTCACAAAAAAACATAATATATACCGTGGTCGACAAATCACCAAAAAATCTACTCGCCACCTAGTACACACGTGTGCTGCTTGGGCCAAAGGAGTCGCCACGATGTTAAATACACTCGCCCGTGGCGTGCAAATGTATGTATATGTATATATGTATAATATATTATATATATATATATATATATAATATATATATATATATATATATATATACAACTGTATGCATATAGCATATAAGACGCTGTCTTAGGCAGGTCGTCAACCCCGCCTTTCCCATTATCACCCAGCATACAGCCTTCCACTGCAGCAAGGGATTCTGGGAAATGACATGCAAATGAGCACACAGTGTACTTTTTGCCTCAAAAACCCAATTTTTAACATGGTTCCCTATAGGCTTAAGCTTGCTGCATGGTCACAGCTTTGAGCACAGCCAGGGTTAAGGTGCATACCCAGAAAACCACCCACAGACAGCTGTTTCGACCTTGCTGGGTAATTATATATTATATATATTATTATATATATATATATATATATATATATATATATACACATGTAGAGGTATCAGTACCGTGTTAGCCGAGCTTGAATAATCAAAAAATAAAGATGATACCGTTCTGTGGCTAACGAAATGTTTATTTGTGCGAGCTTTCGAGATACACTAATCTCTTCTTCCGGACGAGAGAGAGAGAGATATATATTATATATATATATATATATATAGACAGTGTGGTTGACAAACACAAAAATTACTAGCCACTAGTACCAAACGTGTGCTGCTTGGGCCAATATTTACTCGCCCGGGGGTTAAATCCACTGGCCCGGGGCGAGCAAATGTATAGGTTTGTTGAAACACTGTGTATATATAGATATATGATATATATATATATATATATATATATATATATATATATATAATATATAAACTGTAATATTACTGTATGTTCATTTGCATGTCTTAGACAGGTCTGCAAAACCTGTCTTTCCCCATTGTCACCCGCATACAGCACTTCCACTGCAGCAAGGGATTCTGGGAAATGACATGAAAAGAATCACCATGCATGCCACCTTTTGTCTCAAGCTGTATTACAAAGCCAATCCTCAAGCCATGCATGTGTTTAAACACAGCTTTTAAACAGAGGCTGGGATGAGATACAAAGCCATTAGACCTACTCACATACATGTTTCAACCTTGATGGGTATCATCAGTGTGAGGCTGGTCTTAATGGCTAGCAGGTTTGAGACTAGACTAGGTAATCACCACTGTCATTAAGGTTATGGGGGTAAAAAAAGTGACAAAAACCTCCACAGTAAAGCATAAAGCAACTGTAAATATACTGTAGTTCATTTGCATGTCTTAGACAGGTCTGCAACCCTGTCTTTCCCCATTGTCACCAGCATACAGCACTTCCACTGCAGCAGGGATTTCGGGAAATGACATGCAAATGATCACTCAGGCCACCTTTGTCTCAAGCTCGTATATATATATATATAGCCATGCTGTAAAATGGCTGCAGTCATCTCTCTGTGACAGTAAGGCCTGGTAGTTATGGGATTGCCAGCAGTAATCATGGAGGTTTGCCCTCACACCCTGGTGCGGTGCCCATGTATGGAGGGGAGTGTCACAGGCTCTGACTCCATGGTTGGGATGTCAGAGGTGTGTCAGCCCCAGAGGATACATAGGCACAGCACTGATCAAAAGTTAGGAGGAGACGAAGAGTAGTTAGAGGAGTTCAGAGTGATATATACGCGCAGGATAATGGACTGTGACCCGGGACCTGGCAACAGGTAGTATCCTCGGGGAGAGGGAATCCCTAGTCAAGGGGAATATACCTTTCAAAGGGAAGTACGGTGAACAATGGAGGGCCTAAACACCCCATTGTGGAGGGCAGCTGGCCCACCGTACTAATAAAGATGACCCTGTTGTGAAATATACTCTGTGTGTAAGTGTGAGTAATTCACAGAGAGAAGCACCACAGAGGAGTCTCACCAGGACCATCCACAAAGCTCAAGCTGGGATCCTGATGAGGTGGAGGCGTGCACTGGATACTAGGTAGGACTCAAGCACACTACCTCAGCTGTGTCGGTTGGCAATCCCCACACAACATCATGCGGGAGACTCAGGAGTTCTGTTGCCAACAGTGCACACACCAGACATCACACTGTAATGGGGACTGGTTAGACCACAGGGGCCAATAGAGATTGGTTGGGGTGGGTCAGGCTAGTCGAAAACCCGTTATTATATATATATATATACTATATATATTAATATATATATTATATATATATATATATATATATATATATATAAAAGTGACACGAGTAAGATACAATCTGTTCTAGGAAACTATAAAGCAGATATTGTAGGTCGGGAGGTCCTGGGCTCCAAGAAATCTGTCTGCCCGAGGACAGGAAGATAACATTTTACTAAATGATCTAGCAGCAGAGATACTGCTAACGCTGGGGATACCTCCCTGCTACAGAAACTCTGTCTGACATGAGACCTTTATATTAAAATTCCATTCTTTTAAACAACTTCTCCTGCTGTCACCTAATGGTCCCTGTCACAGGCAGAGCCATAAATGACATCACAGGAGGTGACAGCAGAGAGGAGCAGAACTCTGAACATGGCGGCACACACAGGGAAACCCTGAAGTCCTTTACTGGGGATGGTATTTCTTCATTTTTGAATTGATAAGTCAATTTTGTGATATATAAAACCGTTATTACTTCACATAAAAACATTTGAATTGACGTTTTTCTTAATTAGGGTGTAGCTGCCTTTAAGTAACCCACTCTGGAGGGTCATGTCAATAAATCACTTCCCAGTTACTGTATGCCATTTCTGGAAAGCGGAGTCTTGTAGCCTAAACCAGAAAAATAGATCTCTGGAAGGAGCCCTGGTTTAATTATACAAAATTATAACAGCAACTTTGGCCAACTTTTGCAAAAGGAAAGTCAAACACGTGTGCAGGATTAATTCTCTTGGCAAATAAATCTACAACTCAGCACTGGCAAATTTCCCTCACCCCAGATTTGTAGGGGCCCTGGACAGTACCCGGAAGGAAAATACAGAAGAATGCAGGATTAATGAATTGGGAAGGAAGAAGAAACAAGTAAGGTCGGACTGGCTTGTGGGCGCCCCAGCATTTACATGTCCAAGATCCCCACCGCGTCTCTGGGTTCGCACAGAGCAGATGCAGGCTACAGCGCGGCCGTGCACGGACCTGTTAGGGGCTTAGAGGTGTGTGGGGTTCAAGGTTGCAGGCTGCACTGCACTGTTATGGAGTGCAGAGGACGGGCGGGGGCATCAGGGCACAACCCAGCAGCACCAGAGGCTCAGGTGGCACACAGACAGGTACAGCCACCCATATCACTCAATCCCCCTGCACGTCACCCACACACGTCAATTACACTCCTCATATCACTCTCTCCCGTCTTACACTATTACCCCCATATCACCCACTCTGCCTCCTGTGGTCTCTTACGCCATAAAATATCTCTCAGGACTTGAACCCCTTGCCTAAGTCCGCCGACCCCCATCCCCCATTACTATGTATGGTGGCAACTATGCTATTAGATGTGTGGTAAATGAAGTAAGAAAGCTAAACACAGAATTATACTGTTCTGCTATATTTTTTGATGTTGCATGTTATTTTAACACTGAAAAACAGATTATTTTTTTGGGCATATAGAAAAATATCAAATAAATAAATACCGATTTGATTAAAAAAAAAAAATAAACACCAAAAAACGGAATCCCAAAGTATATATGATTTTCCCCCTGTTATACCTCCGCTCTGGACACCCACAATTGTTTTTTTCCCCCCGTTGGCCATGTGTGTCTCTATACGTGTACTATGGCCTAATCAATTGCGGCGTTAGCTCCGTAAGGACGCTCTCCCTATGGACACTCTCTGCGAACACTCTCCCTACTGATGCTCTCTGTATACGTCATCAACTGAGACGAGACGCCGTACACACGCTGCCGGTTGCAGAAGGGCAATATATATATATGAAATATTACTGTGTGCTCATTTGCAGGTCTGCAACCCTGCCTGTCACTATTATCACCCAGCATACTGTGCTTCCACTGCAGCAAGGGATTCTAGGAAATGACATGCAAATTAGCACACAGCGCCACCTTTTGCTTCAAAACCATATCACATGGTCCCTTATAAGCTTATGCTTGCTGCATTTCACAGCTTTGAGCACAGCCAGGGTTAAGATATATAGCCAGTAAAACCACCCACAGAAAGCTGTTTCGACCTTACTGGGTCTCATCAGTGTGAGATT
Organism: Ascaphus truei; assembly: GCA_036426205.1. Taxonomy (NCBI): domain Eukaryota; kingdom Metazoa; phylum Chordata; class Amphibia; order Anura; family Ascaphidae; genus Ascaphus; species Ascaphus truei. Next base: position 59,837,518 of record CM071573.1, read on the forward strand.
GGTTATACTGGCTATGCAAAATGAAGCTTGGAATAAGTGGGTAAGTGTGTGAGATAGACATATAGATATATATATATACACATATAGCTATAGAGATATATATATATATATACATACATATATATATACATATAGATATATATAGACAGTGTTCGACAAACCTATACATTTGCTCGCCCCGGGCGAGTGGACTTAACCCCCGGGCGAGTAAATATTGGCCCAAGCAGCACACGTTTGGTACTACACTGGCGACACACTTTATTCGAGCTCGGCTAGTCCCACGAATTCGGGTATACCCGGGTGTATTGAGGTTTGTGACTGTTTTCTGCCCGAGTGCATTGAGGTATTTTCCATGCAGGGATTTAAGCATTTTATTCCCGCTGGCTGCAATACTGCACAGTATATATATATATACTGCATTACAATTCATGAATTTATGCCATCTGGTAGACACGCGAAGCATTGCAGCCTATTAAATCCTTATCATTATCATTTAACAGATTAGCCGCCCGTCAGCCAGGCATGAACCCAGGCTGGGAAGGCAAACGCAACGGGGCTTGTCAGAGGTGAGGAGCGGCGCATTCCAGGTATCTGCCAGGTACATACCGGGTATTTGCTCGAATAAAGTGTGTCGGTGCAGTAGGTGGCGAGTAGATTTTTTTGTGTGGCGAGTAGATTTTTTGGTGATTTGTCAACCACTGTATATAGATATATATATATAGATAGATAGATAGATAGATATAGATATATATATATATATAGCGCCCCCCCCTATTCAAAGTCACATTGACAGCCGCCTTAAACCTTATTGCATCACCCTATAAAAACAGCAGTAAAATTCAGTAACATCCTTTTTATTAACTAACGCTCGTGGCAGAAAAGGCGTTACAAGTTATTTCTCCTACCTCCATGGTGAGGAATGACATTGTCCGACTCCTCCTCATCTTGAATCTTTTAATCTACCCTCCCCCTGAAAAAAAGAAGACATTAAGATTACCAAAGGAACAGGATGGTTTATTATTTTGCATGCCACAAGAGGGCAGCACTTAGTGTAGCCAACTACTGACATAGCTCAGCATTATGTTAAATTGCCTAACAGAGCTTAGTGTTTCTGTGCTACTGTTCTTAAAGTTGGGGACTTTCAACTTTGAGACCACACAGACACACAGACACACACTGAAGTTACTAGTACTACTAGTAAGAGCATCAATAGGAGTAAAACACCTGTAAGTAACCATGTCAAATCTGAAGGGAAGGATTTGCAATCTCAGTGCTAAATATAAATATATATATATTTGCAAAGGAGGTAACATCTAACAATACCCAAATTATTCTATTATTTTTTTGCAAAAATAAATAAAAATATAAAGAGGTACCAGTTGTGACGGTGAAGAGGTTGCCAGGCTCACTAATAAAGGTGAATAAAACCCGTTTGGTTACCTCTGATCCATGTTTTGGGATTCAGGAGTGTCAGCTCTTGGACCCAACTGTTGTGAAAGCATTACCTGTAATTATGTGACTCACCTCTAGGTGTTCCCTGCTTCAGCACAGCCCAGAAAGGTAAATGGTGCAAAGGGAGGTAAAGTATCCCTGTAACTATAAGGGGTCCCCAGGTTAGGGGGAATACCCAGTTACTGTACAAGTGACCCAGAAAGTCTAGTCTTACGTTTATTATTCTATTCCCCATAACCAGAAAGACTTAGGATAATTTTAAAGCATATTTTTTTTATTAGCAAAGTGTATTAAAGCATATGCTTGTGCATTGTAATAAGCTTCTTCTCCTTCACATTCTCCATACTCTTCGTATTCAGAACAAAGCTCTATCCTGGATCTCATCCTACCTCTACCATCGTACTTTCAATGTCTCTTCTGCTAACACCTCCTCCTCCCCTATTGATCTCTCTGTGAGGGTACCCCAGGGCTCTGTCCTGTGACCTCTTCTCTTTTCTCTGTACACACTCTCTCTAGATCACCTAATAACATCTTTTGGGTTTAAATATCACCTCTATGCTGACGACACACAAATGTACTTTTCAACACCCGACCTTACACCTGCTGTACAAACCAAAGTTTCTGAAATTTTCTCTGCTATATCATCCTGGATGGCCCTCCGCCACCTTAAACTCAACATGGCTAAAACAGAGCTCCTCATACTTCCTCCCAAACCTGGCCCTACTACCTCCTTCTACATTACTGTTGGAACTATGATCATTCACCCAGTAGCCCAAGCACGCTGTCTAGGGGTCACACTCGACTCCTCTCTCACATTCGCCCCTCACATTCAAAACATATCTAAAACCTGTCGCTTTTTCCTCCGCAATAGAACAAAGATACGCCCTTTCCTCTGTTGCTCGACTGCTAAAACTCTGACTCAGGCCCTCATTCTCTCCCGTCTTGATTACTGTAACCTCCTGCTGCCCGGCCTTCCTGCCTCTCACCTGTCTCCCCTACAATCTATCCTAAATGCTGCTGCCAGAATCACTCTACTCTTTCCTAGATCAGTCTCAGCATCTCCCCTCATGAAATCCCTCTCCTGGCTTCCGATCAAATCCCGCATCTCACACTCCATTCTTCTCCTCACTTTTAAAGCTTTACACTCTTCTGCCCCTCCTTACATCTCAGCCCTAATTTCTCGTTATGCACCATCCAAACTCTTGCGTTCTGCTCAAGGATGTCTTCTTTCTACCCCCTTTTTATCAAAAGCCCTCTCCCGCCTTAAACCTTTCTCACTTTCTGCCCCACACCTCTGGAATGCCCTTCCCCTCAGTACCCGACTAGCACCCTCTCTATCCACCTTTAAGACCCACCTTAAGACACACTTGCTTAAAGAAGCATATGAATAGCACTGTGGATATTCTGAACACATGATACATAAAGCTTGGCCCCCTGCAGACGCACTTACCAGAACTCCTTCCTACTGTCTCTGTACGTTCTCCCTACCTACCAATTAGATTGTAAGCTCCTCGGGGCAGGGACTCCTCTTCCTTAATGTTACTTTTATGTCTGAAGCACATATTCCCATGATCTGTTATTTATTTGATTACCACGTGTATTACTGCTGTGAAGCGCTATGTACTGTACATTAATGGCGCTACTGTATATAAAGACATATAAAATAAAATACAATAAGCTGGGACTCTCAGAACCAGTGGTCTGAGTGAGCCAGATGGCTACCAGGTTGGTGCCACTCTGTCTGCTCAAAGGCCGGGGCTTGAAAGGCCCAGATGCTGCCAGAGGTGTGAAGAGCATTTGGGCAGGGTGGCTAGGTGAAGCACCCACATCCTTAAGATCAAGCAACGCTCTTTGCATTTCAATTTGCTTCCCCAGATTGTCCGGAGCCTATTACCGCTGGGGTGGGGGGGGGGGGGGGGGGGGCATGGAGGGAAGCAGGGGCAGAGGTGCCACATTGCACCTCTGCCCCTGGGTATATTCAGATTTCTAGGTAACACCGTTTTGATACTGGTTGTCGCAGATTGGTTACTGAGAATATTCTCACCCTCCTGAAAGGGAGATACAGTATAATTCTGTGAATGAAAGCGAGAGGTATTATAACCCCTTGTGCGGCTCAGATAGTCAGTTCTCCAAAGTTTAAAGATTCTCCAGATTCTAAGTTTCCAGCAACAAAGGGCTGCTTCAGCTAAATCTGCCTGGAATTTTTGTATCCTGTTTTTGCAATTGGTATCAAGGGAAAATCCTTAATTAAGCCCCTGCACCTCGGAAAGTTAGGTTGTTATCCCAGTTCCCAAGTAAGTGTGTCTTTTTGCCTGTATTTTGTGTATCCTTGTGTGTATGCCTATTGTAAGGGAATAAACTACAATTTATTTCATTATCTTGTTTTGCTCAATGTATTATCCGGATAAAGTGGGGATAATTGGCCTTGTCTCCCGTGACACCAGTGTTAAAAGGTGAGGACCCCCTACCTACCTAAAATATCACAGAATAAAGAGAAAAGAACACTGCACTTTCAAAGATATAACAAACAAGTTTATATAGGTATAAAAATGTCATTACTGTACATACAAAAAAAAAAGTACATTTACAACAGAAAATGACTAAATATCCATATCAAAAAGGACAGAGCCACGCACATACACGGCAGGGAGGCGGTATCTGATGGAGGAGTTGAGACCCCAAAATGTCACCCCAGCGGCCAGCACCCCACTGCCGATGGAATGTTATCCCTCTGTCCTTATTGTGTTGTGTATGTAATCACGATCTCAGTGCTAAGAAGCTTTCGGCTTTAAAATGTAGGTGAAAAGCGGATCTAGAACACAGCCCAGCAGTGAACATTACCATCAGCTAAGTATATCCCTATCCTGCCAGCAGGTGGAGCATATGTTCTTCGTCAGGGGATACTGTGCTCTGTGCTCCCCGGAGCTAGTCATGTACAGAGAACACGGAAATTACCCGGTATCCGGCGCTTTTTAGCTGCAAGAAGACCGTGGGTATGGGCATGGTATGAAACACACAGTGTGTTTATTCACCTGGGCATTCTTCTTGTGAGAGATTTGCTTACCTGCAGCATTTCGATTTTGAGGGTATTACTGTGTATTAGTATAGGTGTATTCACACTTATTTGGGGGTGTTTACGATATCTCTAATACACAGAGAGTTGCACTATTGTTGTGTGTTCTGTTTTTCATGCCATTTCCGGTGCATTGCGCTGCCTGACTTCTCTACACGCGGGACCAGAACCTTTAAACCTCCTGAGCTGCTACCGGCACCCCCTCTGGAGGCAAATATCTCGGGGGTCAGGGGGACCCCGGAGCTGAAATTAAGTCGGTTCAGCTCCTGTGACCCAGCCCCCCCCCCCCCCCGCTTCAAACCTATTTTTCTTTTTTTTTTAACTCGTTCTGCTCCTTTTGAAAAGCAGTAATCCACCCAGATTTAATATTTCAAACACATCTCGGCAACAGAGCATCAGATTAAAAAAAAATAAAAACCGTTTTGGAAAGGGCAAAAAGTAAAAAAAAAAAAAAAAAAACTAAACCCCCCCCCCCAAAAAAAAAAAATCAGTGCAGACTGCTGCTTTAACCTTTTAGTAATTCACTTTAATTTGCTCTCCCTGCAGTCTGTAATTTTCTTTTTTTTTAATTAATACTAAAGGTTGATTTTTGTAAATGTGTTACTTGTGTACAGTATATATAATGTATGTGTATATGATACACTCGCACATCCGGTGCACATGCATGGGATGTAACGCAAATGAGCTACAAGTGATATTTAATTCTACGAACTTGGTTGAAATTCATAAAGACTTAAAAAAAAAAAAAAAAAAACACCACATCATTCACGTCTCAGGTTTGCAACCCTGTCTTTCCCCATTATCTCTTAGCATACAATGCTTCCGCTGCAGCCAGGGATTCTGGGTAATAACATGCAAATGAGCGCAGTGTTTCACCTTTTGCTTCTTGTCCATTTTAAAATAAACCCCTATTACCTTATGACTGCCACACAGCTTTTTCAGCACAGCCTACAGTATATACAGTACAAATCTGTGACATGTCCGGATTAAGGGGCGGGCACGTGCCCGGGGCGCCAACCGAAAAAGGGAGAGACGCACTCCAACGCCATCTTTAAAATGTCAGAGTCCTGCGCAGCCTCGTCACTGTTGAATGACATTTAAAGATGGCGCATTGGGGTGGCGTGCACAGGACTCAGAGTTGTGGCGGAAGCAGCAACGAGGGGCAGATCGATGCTGAAAAGTGCCGCAGGTACTGGCAAATACCTGAAAATACCTCGCAGTCCATCCGAGTATAGCGCGGGTCCAGAGTATCCGGAACGAAGTCCCCAGTTATCCTACGGAATCCGTTCTGGAAGTAGCGTTGGATAGTGAAACCGTTGTACAGTGAGTCCCATGTTAATCAGCGGCGGTGAGCGTCGGATAACGCATTCCAGCATCGAAAAACAGCCCATAGGGTTGCATTGTGAAGTGTTGGATATGCCATGCGTTGTAAAGTGAAACGTTGGATAGCGAGGACTCCCTGTACACCTCAAGCCCACAATGCGGTATGGAAGTCGATTTACTAAACTCCATGGCAGCACTTTACCCTACATTCTACCAGCAAGGAGTTTGCAGGCTCACACTGAATGGGACAGAAGGATACTCAGCCTCATCTACACAACCGGTCTGTATTAATACGGGACTCTATAGCTTTAGAGCAAGCTTATATGAATCATTATAGCAATATCACATGGTCCATCATTGCTTGTCATAGCCCATTCAGGCATTTCCTAGAGATTCTATGAAGTTATCATTTATTAATGTTTAGGATGGCTAATATTATCATCTGCCATGGACAGCATCATATTTGATTCCACCAGGGTTTACTATTTACAGACCTTAATACATCCTGGCAGAACAGTGTAGCACTGAAGATTAAGCAGCAGCCTAGAAACCTTGTCTAGATGTGTACAAATTGCTAGAGCATTTAGAAAGTCAAGTTCTCCCAGTTGCTGAGTCCAGTTCTTCTTGTATTCTTCACCTCCAATATTAACTCCACAGACACTTCAAATGTGACACTTAAGATGTTACACAGCCACGCAGTTTCCAATGTATTTTGGTGATATCCATTTTGATGAATCTCTGTTCCTTTGTTTGTAAAATAATGATGACGCCATTATTAGTTCAACAGATAAACATTAGTAGCTGATATACACGAAGTCTGTGTTCCTGACAAAAAACAGTGCATATTTATTTATATAAATAAGACAGTTACATTAAGAGGCATTGACTCTTTCTAATTACATTGGTAAATTGTTTAGTTGTTTTTTTTTTACCCACTACGTTAAACGGCCCATTTTAAAGCAGAAATTACCCTTAAAATAAAGTATATATATATATTTTTTTTTTAACCGTATGTGAACTGTGGCACTTCACACTTCCGAGGCCCCCCAATTGCCGAGATATATATATATATATTTTTTTTAACTTTAGACAGCCCTTGCACAGAAAGACAAGAGGATGGTTGAGTCACACAATCAAAAGCTGCAATGTACCCCGACACTGGTACAAGCCCTTCTGCAACACTAGATCCCTTACTTCCGAGATCCAAGGCGCCCCCCCTGCCACAATCCCCCCCCTCCTCCACCACCCCGCTCTCTCCCCATGTCGTTCCCAACTATCTACCCGCCCTTCGTCATCCCCTCTCTTTTCACCACTGTAAATGGGAAAAAGGTTTATTGTGTGTCACCAACTGCCTCCCTGTTATATGCTTGTAATGTGTCTCTTTGACATACGGTTCTGCTATGTTATGACTGTTATATTTGTCTCAAAAGACACCAATAAAGGAAAAATATTTATAAAAAAAAAAAAATCTGCACTGTCCTCTCACGATTAAATCACCGCTTTCTATTGGCCAGCAGAGTAAGGTGGACCCTGGAGGCCATATTGTTTCTCCCCCACAATAATTCTTATATGGGGAATTCAAAAAGGAATGTATCTCAGGAACTGAAGGGGTGGAAAATATATATATATATGTTAAAGAAAAAAACCAATCGGGACGGATTGCGGCTTTCATTATTGCATAAAACGCACACCCTTTTTGTTTATCTGCATTTTATTTGCATGCAATAAAAAAAAAAGATGCTGATGGCTCTGCATAAAATTAAAATTATTTATAAGTCAGCCGATTTAAAGACTGATGAAATTAATCTTGGGTCATGCTTGTAAGTAACCGTTGCTTCATATGATGTGTTTGGAGCAAAGCTGATCTTGGGCTGGACTTATAGCTTTGTTGTCAACATCATTAACTGCAGGAACTGCCTTCCATCAACTTTTTGCACGGCAACCCAACTTTCAGGCGTCCATCGCAACGAAAAAGTTATTGACCTGGAAATCATTGACAACTGCACAAAGGAAAACTGAAGCTCTCCCGTCTTTACAAAGGGTTATTCATTGCTGAAATGCCAACAGGAGGCCAAATGTTGACCATTAATGAACATGCAGCTTGGCACATTAAAACACGGCATGGCAGGCCCAGTCTGGCATGTATTCATAAATGTAAACCAAACACAATTGTAATTGTTGGAAGTAGTCATTTGAAAATGTTTTGTTGGTGTTAATAGGGATTTATGGGGTTTCCGAGTTGAATCAATATTGGGCATAAGGCCAGAGGAAATACACAACTCCTTCTCTATCCATCTATCTCTTTATCCAACAATCCAAATATTTATCTAATCTATATATCTCTATCCATCAATACAGTACATATAGATCTCGATCACCTTCACCCAATCCATCTATCTATATATCCTTCCGTACCTCCATATTACACATGGCCATGACTTCTCTAAAGTTCCTGTATTCATTGAGAACAAATGAACTCAGCTGAACTTAGTTTGCACGAGACCCCCCCCCCCCTACCAGCGATCCATCTTCCCCCAATACCTCCCCCTGTACTTATCAATCACTCTGTCACTATGTAATAACAGCACAGGCCACTCTCCTCTTATTGAGGTAATTGGAGTCCTTTTGAAAACATACAATTGTATTGTTCCGCAAACTTCCTCCTATCATTTATTTAAGCTGGTGTCAGGCGGTTAAAGCCCCAAGGAACAACGTAAGCATATTCTGAAGTTGCAAAAACAAGCAAGCACTTGTCTAATTATCACCTGATTTGTCATTCAAGACCAGTTTCATCGTTTCAAGTATATGTAAAGAGGGTTTGTTGCTTAACTTACATTTACTTGCCCTTTTTCGTCTCTGTCATTGGGCCTCACTGATCAGTGGTCCCCTGACCTCCAGGAACCCCCATGTTTCTGGTTGCAGAGCAGGTTTGTCCATCAGTAAGGATACTTGCCTGGTGAAAACAAAATGGCTGCAGGGTCAGGGCTCACTGGTGGCCAGTAGAAAGTTGCAAGACCATTGGGTGATGACTTGGTGACTTTCTATTTGTGACACCGCAGCCAGCGCAAAAAAATAAATACAAATATCTCAGGAACCAAGGGGTGGCCAGAGGTTAGGGGACCACAGTTCAGTTAACTTTAAAAAAAAAAGGGGGGGGAAATTACCTGCTTTAACACAGACTGATGCATACTAGCGCCGATACACCCACACACCGACACTCTCATAGCACCCACCCAGGAGCGTCGATACACCCACGTACAACACGCTGATACACCCACCCAGGTGCGCCGATACACCCACACACCGACACTCCGATATACCAGCCCAGGCACGCCAATACACCCACACTCCAATACACCTAGGCATGCAATTACATCCACCCAACAAGGCACTGATACACCAGCCCAGGCACGCCAATACACGAACACTCCGATACACCCATCCAAGTGCGGCAATACACCCACACACCGACACATCCACACACTGACCCTCTGATACACCCGCCCAGGCGCGCCGATACACACCGACACTCCAATACACCCGCCCAGGTGCGCTGATACATACACACACCAATACTTTGATACACAATTGCCTTATCTGCTCAGGCAATTTCACACACTTATAACATTGAAAATCTGATAAGATCAGCTACGTGAACTGGAATGAGCTTGAGGGACTCTAATAGCAGGCAGATCTATTTTTACTCTGTGATAATAGAAAGTCGGAGGACTCCCTTTCAGCTGTAATTACCTTAAAAGGACAGGAAGCAATGTAGACACAAAACACAAAAGGTTTCAGCAGTGTTTCTTATTCTGTAGCCCCGGAGAAATCAGACCAGGATTTAGGGGGACCGTCCCACGTAGTGATTAAAAAATAAGCAGCGCAAATCAGCTGCTTCAGAAAGTTTCAATCCCCCTCACATTAACGGTTTTACCCTTTTTGCATCTTGGAAAAATTAAATATGTTTTGCTTTTCTCCGGGGACATGGAATTAAAACATAGCTATTTATGTTTATCCGGGAGCATCATCATAATGAATTTGCAAACCAAGAATAAAACAATGGTTTAAGAGATTTGCCCCAATGTGTAAAAATGTATCAAATAATGCACAGAACCACTACTTTTTATTTATTTTTATTTTTTAAGACACTTTGCCCATTGTCTGTCCCTCCTCATTAATTTTGCATATAAGAGTATTATTGCAAAGAAGGGGGGGGGGAGGGATAGTGAGTGATCAACTAAATTATACTAATTGTGATGTGGATGAATAATACATATATATCGATAATTATAGGGAACAATAGGTGCGACTGTGAATTGAAGTGAATCAGGGAAACAAAGGAGTACAAAAGTATTTGTGCTCCAAAAAGAAAATTCACTTGTGGGGCTGCGCTGCGTAGCACTGTGTCCCTGACTACCAAACAGATAATGGGGCAGAGTCCCTATCTAGGGCCTGTACCTATAGCACAACAAGCTGGTAATATGGCTCAGGACCTCACTGGGGCCTAGGGGGCTGCTGGCCTAATGCAGTGGGTCACAGACCCCTGCACTCACCTCCTACTCCTATCTCTTCCTGGTCCTGACTGCACTAGCGTGGTCTCCGTGCGGGAAAAGTATCAATTCCCTGAGCAGGGGATTCGGGCAACCCTATTGTCTCCTTGGCGCCAATTAACCTAGCCCCTGTGCATGCTGGGGGCTGTAGTCTTCTTGGGAGCTATTCTCCCATTGGCCGCCTCGCGTGCACCTCACCTGCGCATGCGCAAAGCTCTGAATTGGCCGCTGGCTGCAGGGACTCACAGCGCATGCGCGAGCAACGAAAAGATGGCGGCCCCCTCTCCAGGAGCCGCCGGGAGTCCCCGCCGATGCGCTCGGCGCCCGCACGCCCCCCTCTCCGGAACACGGGCAGGCGCGCGTACTCGCGCCCGATCCCTACATGCCCCTGCGACCGGCCGCATCCCTCCCGGTCGCTGCGGAGGTAAGCTCAGTGAGCGGGGGCACAACCACCCAGAGGGGACCTGGCTACATCTATATCTCACCCAACGCACCCATTTCTGTGTTCCCACCATATATACCAGAAAGACCCATGTCATTAGCATATTCCTCACTCGAATAATCACCAATATAATCCCGAAACCTGTGCCAGTTGTCAGTAATGTAGTTTACAGCTTTAGCTCTGAGAACTTAGTCGTCAAATGCGTTACCTTTTAAAAGGAATACCACAGATTTGAAAACACCATTACCCAATTTCGGCATATTTTTAACTGAGAAAGTTGAAAGTTCTTTGTCGCACACTGTGAAATTTGAACATTTGTCGCACGTGTCCGAGGTATCAAAATGTACACTCACTTATGTACACCGAATTTTAATCTGCGTAAACTAAACACTAACGTTTTAATATTTAGTTGTTTATTACCATGTCACCCACAACTGCTGTCAGTTTTCTGTACTCTATTATAAAACAAAACATCCCAAATTCAACCCTGCCCCTTGCAGGAATAATCTGCACTCACATCTCTCTACCTCCGTCGGTCTTCATTGGTTATCAGGATGTTATTGAGGTAACAAGATGATGCTGGCACAAGAAAAGCCAGCTCCAACATTTATAGCACAAGAAAAGCCAGCTCCAAAGGCTCCAACATTTATAGCTAACCAACACTCTGTACATTATGATGTCACCGATGAGCTCGCGTCACCTCACAATGCTGTGGTCAGCTATCTACCTATCCAGCTATCTAGGCAGAAAGAATTTTGTGGAGAGGAGCCCAGTCAGCAGCCAGGCAGGAAACTCGAGACATAGATTATTTTTAATAGTAGTATGATTATTTTTAACAGAAAAAAACTGGCGCCTGGTGAGCAAAAAAAAAGGCCAAATAAGAAAGAAACCTGACCACTTAGGAAAAAGTCCAGTCCTGTTGATGACAGAGGACCTTATAGCATCTTGTTTGTAGTCTAATACATGGGGGAAACAAGAAATAAAGACCATCATAGTGTAAAACTGTATACACTACAATTTTAGAATAAATGGTATATTATAACCTATCAAAATTGTTAGCTGCTGAAGGGACAAACAATGACCAAACAAAAACACATAAAGCAGGCCGCTTAGACTAACTGAAAACAACACAACACCTGATGTTAAAACAATTAACACCCTGATTTAATAAAATACACTTGTAATAATAACAGGATAGGTGACTCCGGTGCGTGGGCTCCAAGGGAATGGGAGGGGGAGGGGGAGGGGGGGTAAAATTGAAACCCTACTTACAAGAGCCCACAGGCAAAACAGCATTGGAGGACAAGCATCCACAGATAAAGGGTCCAGCTTGGGAACAAGCGCTGCTCCAAACGGTGGCCGGTGTAGCTCCTGCATGCGCCGCCGACTCACTCGATCCGTATGGGCTAACACTGCCTGTGCTGGTTTCCCCTCCTATGGTCCGTGGCCACGTGGTACGCTCTGTTTGCCGGCAACAGCCTCAGAGAGAGTGCGTGCGCATAACCGGAAGTGTTACTAGGGGATACTAGACCTCCAAACAGTTGCTCCTATTGCCACACTGTGTCTCCAAACACCACCCTTTTTTTCACTATGAACACTTTATATGATTATTTTTAAGGCATGGAAAAAAAGGAGTACAAAAGTATTTGTGCTCCAAAAAGAAAATTCACTTGTGTGCACACTATGTATGTATAAAATATAACTTTTAATAGGTGTACTTAAAACATATATTACCGTAACACTAAATATAATAAACCTTTAAAAATAAATTAAATGATATGTACACATGCACCAGAGTTAGCCTCACATATATATAAGTAAGTTCCAGTATATAATTATAACTGTAACCTGAGAGGCTAAACAAGGTGCAACCAGGCAAGGTGAGTCAGAGTAACCATCAATTGCAATCACCAGCACAGTAAGTAAGCAGCCAAGAAACTGTGGCAGAGATGCGGCTACAATATATTAATGGATAATAATAGTGATATCTATAAAGCCAGCTCATTTGACAACCTGCTGTGATTAGAGTATATGCAGGAAAAGTGTGGAAAGTGTATATGTAAAAGCACCCCCAGAGGCCAGGGTGAAGAATACTCCTTAAAGTGCAAAAATGGATTAAAAAACGTGTTTATTGTATAATGTACTCGGCCACACGAAACAATGTCCTTTAAGGAATGAGGGTCCCTACGTAGCCCTGGAAAAGGAACCATACCAGATGCGTTTACAGTGTCAAGAGCCCAGCCACACCAATCTCTGTGCTTTCAGGATGGTATGATGATGAGTGGGAGGAGAACTCCTATGGGGCCCTGCGAAGAGGAAAGCCTCAGCAGCAAGCATTGCGCTGGGGATACAAGGAAAATACAGAGTAAGTTGCAGACACGTTTAGAGATAATCCTGGGATGTCAGGAAAGTGTGTGTTCAAAAGGAGCCGAGATATGCAGCCCAGATTTACTGGCAGATTCAGCGGACGATTCCTTAAACCGCACAGAAAAGGCGCTGCAAAGTACCAGGCAGTACTGTTGCCTTCTCTGCGATTATATAAAGAGCAAGAAGCCAAGGCTGAGCTACAAAGGGACATGTCAGTGGCTGTCGCTAAGTGTGTGTCTATGGAGAAGGCAAAGGCAGCAGTTGCCACCATGGAGGAAAAGCAGAGTGTGACAAAATGGTTGCTGACTCCAAGCAGTTCTATGAGATCTCTCAGAAAGATGTTCGTAATCTCATTACAGAGCAGGACGTGTCCCAGAAGCAGGTGCACGCTCTCAGCACAGAGGTCTGTAAATTGAAGGAGGCTGAGGAAAAGATCATGATTAATTTAGAGACTGTAAAGAGAGACAATGCAAGTTTGAAAAAGGAAAAGTCATATTTGAATAACCATGCCAGTGAAGAAAATGAGAAGCTTCACCAAGCAGAAAAAGTAAAGGAACAATTGGCCCAGGAGAAGTTAGAAGTGCAGAAAGCTCTGCGAAATGCAGAGAGAGTGCTGCAAGAAGAACATGTCTCCCTGGATCAGCGCACAAAAGTACAAAACAGGCTACAAATCCAGCTGCAAGGTCTGCGCACAAGTCTATAGGAGGCCAAGGAGAAACAGGCGGATGCTGAGGAGAAGCAGCAAGTG
>CM071573.1:59851563-59928392 GCA_036426205.1 Ascaphus truei
CGCGCCAATCGGAGCTACTAAATGGCGCGTTCAGGGGAAATTTTGCCCGCCAACTAAAGTTGGCAGTATTGTGGCCAGATAACGCGCGCCTCAGAATGGCGTGAAACTCGCCTAATTAGTACTTTCCTGCACACCGCGCTACCGGAGTACCCTGCATAGGACACAATTAAATGCCAAACCTGCGGCGAATTTAAGCCTTTCTGCTCCGTACCTCTCTGCATAAGCCCCTGTATGTGATGTTTTAATTTCCTACAAACCTTCACGGGATCCCCTGTGAACGAACACACACACAAACACACAAACACTTTGTGGGTATAAAATAGGTACCACTTATTATACGTGCTAGACAGAGGGACTTCCAAGCAAACCCTATGGAAGCACCATAACCATAACAGTATGACGTTTACCGCACACACAAAACGCTCAAAGCAATATAGTAGGTACTCAAAGGAGCCAATAACATCCAGTGTGCCTGTTAAATAGGTACATTTGGAGACTCTCTCTTTCTCTCTCTCGATACTTAGAGCCCATATAATTTGAAGGCAGAACAGAACAACCTGGCCCACCTAGTCAGCCTATTTTCCCATCTGCTCTAAATCCTCAGACCCTGTTTAATCCTTAGCTTTCTTTCATATTTACGATAGCCTTATGTCCAAGGTTTTTTTTTTTTTATAGTTCCCACACTGTATTAGCCCCTACCATCTCTGTTGAGAGAATATTCCACGAATCTACTACATTTTCAGTGCAACAGGACTTCGCCACATTTCCTCTGAGCCTCTCACCCTCCAGCATCAGAGAATGACCTCTTGTTCTAGCACCTCTCTTTCTCTGAAACATGCTCCCTCCATATTACTTTGATGGGGAGCAGTTAGAAGAAGAGTTAAGAGGGCGGTTATAGGAGCAGTTAGGGGGCGTCATGAGGAGCACTTATAGGGAGTGGTTACAGGAGCAGTTAGGGGAGCAGTTAGGGGAGGAGTTACAGGGAGCGGTTGTAGGAGCAGTTAGGGGAGGAGTTATAGGGAGCAGTTAGGGGAGGAGTTAGGGGAGGAGTTACAGGGAGCGGTTGTAGGAGCAGTTAGGGGAGGAGTTGTAGGAGCAGTTATAGGGAGCGGTTGTAGGAGCAGTTAGGGGAGGAGTTATAGGGAGCGGTTACAGGAGCAGTTAGGGGAGGCATTACAGGAAGACGCTATAGGAGCAGTTAGGGGAGGAGTTATAGGACACGGTTATGAAAGCAGTTAGGAGACAACCTATACTGTTGGTAATGGTTAAAGGAAAAGTAGGTGGAACAGTTATTGGAGGAGGAGCTGGATGTAGGATTACAGTGCACCATAAGCATTATAGATAGCAATGAATTACAGGCCGGTCTGGCAAGGAATAGGTTAACCCCCTTCCCAATAGTTGCACTGGTAGACAAAACAAGTGATAAATTGAACCAGTCACATGATAATAATGGTGACCATGCAAGAAGCAACACGTTGTTCCATTAGGTGTGTGAACAGCAGATGTTCTCTCTGCTTCAGCGGGTCCCATCACTGCTTCAGCGGGTCCCCACACTGCAGACCGATCCCACTGACAGAAGGACATGCAACCCTTTCACCCTTCTCTTAATTCTCCACCATACAGCACTCATACGACTGGCAATGGTCCAGCTACTCTAGTGCCTTCTAATCACTGTACATATAAAGGGTCATCCCTCCCTAGGACCAAAGTGAACTAGTGGATGTGGCACGTACAGCAGGTTACATGTCATTAAAACAAATCAGAGCTGTATAAGTATTTTTAAATCATTTTTACAACCTGGTATACAATGCCTTTCTGGCAGCGAAGGAGTTAAAGTGTATGGACTGGCACAGCAGCTGTACAGATAGTGGGCATAAGCCAAGTCAATGAGAGGATGCCGTGGGTCCTGGGACCGTTCTCCATGTTCATTGTCTTGACGTTAGTGGCAGCCATTTTTACATCCCAAGGGTGGCAGAAAATCAAGTCTCCCTAGATGCCCATTCGTGGGAGTCTCCCAGAGGAAAGGCTGGCTGTTCTGTTGGATCACCGCTTTGTGTCAGTAAAGTTTATGAGCTGAAGAAGAAGCCCTGTGTTGAGAACACTGCCCGGGTTCGAATCCCAGTGTCACCTCTCTTTTTGACCTTAGGTACATCACTATCGCTCAGGCACCAAAATGAGATTGTAAGCTCTTCAGGCAGCCGGTGCTTGAAAAAGTCATTGTGCCTGCAAAAGTCTACGTACTGCACAGCGCTGCGCGCGCTGTATGCTATAAAATATGATTATTTTTATATGACAGCATGTTCATTTAAGATGGTTGTGGGAGGAAGCACTTGATCAGCGATAAAGTAAAACGCGTGTCAGCTACCGTAAGTCGGCAAGATAAATATTTGAAGCTGAACTGGTGGTCATGTTTATAGGGAAACTCCGCTTTCATAGTCCATGTAAACCTCATGCAGATAATATTTACAGTACATCTCCCCAGCCATATTTTACACGAGCTCACTTGAAACGGAGTGCGCTTCATCATTTATAGGATGCAGTTAATTAACCCCGCATCTGGCTAGCAATGCATGGGTAAAAAAAAAAAGCAGCAACACCATCTCTAATTTTAACAAGTCTATGATTGACGCAATCCGTGAATTTGTAACAGATTTCGTGACTGCATTAACCCCCTGGATGTAGTCCTGGGGCCCCTTGACATAGCAGCTATGTCCAGTGGTGGGATTCAGCCGCGCGACCCGAACGGGTACTTAATTCTCTCACCTGTCTGAGCGGCGGGTGGCGTCTACAAGCATGTCCCGGCATCGTTTCCCTGCAAATCTTTTCAATGTGGGCGCGCGGCGTCAAATGGTGCCGCGTTGTCATGCCAACGGGAACACCACGTGACAGCATCATTTGATGCCCCATTGCTATAGCAATGAGACGCTACGTGACATCACGACATTATGCGGCGTTGCGTTATCATGGCAACGCGGCGCCATCCAGCCATATTGATGCCTGGACATGCTGGTAGACGCCGTCCGCCGCCAGGACAGGTGAAAGTTTCAGGGGGAAGATGCCGGGAGGATGGTAAGAAGCAGTTACTAAACACTTCTGACTCGCACCACTGGCTACGCCATCGGCTATTTGCTAGCTTTCTTGGGCAGATCGCGTTCTACGCTGCTGCGGCAAGCTGGACGCGATCTATCCGGATAAGGAATGGTAGACGGGGACTCCTCCTCTTCCGCTCCGTCATCACGGCGGTCACGTGATCGCGCTCGGAACAGTCAAGTGATTGCGAACAGCCGTATAAATATAGGATACTGGAAACCCGGGAGTCAGGGCACAGAATTTGATACATCGCCGAAAGGGACCAGTCCCTTGTGGGATCAAAATGTACTAATGCCAGTGACATTTTTTAGGGGTCAAATCTAAGCAATTGGAGCCTTTTCTTAACCCAAATCTGACATCCATAAGGATTTCAAATCATTTTTTTAAAGCAGGATTTCCCACCCTATCCGCTCCAGGGCCTGAGAAACTAATACAAGGAAGCAGCCCTGCAACTTTCTTGTAAAAACAAATCAAAATCCGATATGAGTTTTTTTTTCTTTCTTTTTTTTTAAAATAAATCGGTTCTGTCGTGTTAGATAATACTTACTGCATTCAATTTTGAAAAAAAAAAAATTAAAAATCAACTCAATGCAGCAGTTCAAGCTGCTGTTTTTTATTATTATTTATTTATTTTCCCCTTTAATATGTGCATCAATACAATCCACAGACTGAATAAGTAATTGGCTAAGTTGCCTATCGATCCGTTCTCCTGTGATCGATCGGCGAAGATTCGGCTCAGGGGTTCACTAAATGGCTGCAAAGGATCTGTGACTTTGTAAATGGTTGCTATAGAAACAAAAAAGGCTTGTTACATTATAATACATTAAAAATGTTAGAGTTGTTTTTTTTTTGTTTGTTTTTTAAATGCTACAGGTATTTTTTTCTCATAGTACAGACTTGATTTATTAAAATAAAACACGTGTAGTATATTGCTTGGTGTGCAGCTTTAATGCCATTTTTTAATGAGTTGTAGCGTACGAAGCATCCTTTTCTTTGATTGCTATAGCAGGCTCTGGCACACCTCTTTTTAAGCCTAGCAGCGCAAAGGTTTTGGCAACAAACTGTCACAAACAGGAAAGTGTTGCAGTGTTCCCAGCAGGAGACTGTGGCCGCTTTGAAAGCTGTAACAAGAGCCAATGTTTCCCTTTGCAAAATAAGGTTACACTGTCGTTGTTGCGTTCCACTGACATCAGGATTTATTCAAAGGTAAACCCAAGGAACAGGATATTTGCTGATCGATCACAGGAGAACAGATCGATCGGCAGCTTAGGTAATTCTTTTTATTTTTTTATTTTTTAAAAGGTATTAAAATGCTGCATAAATTAAAGCAAAACAAAATGAAAAATGTGCAGCTAGGAGTGCTGCTTTAAAAGGCGGAGCAGCTTCCTATTAGACAGGGTGACGCGGGAGATTTCAAAACCCATCTTCTTTCCCCTGGAGGGTACCGGCGCTACTTACAGTAAGTATCCCGGGAACCAGCAGTTCCCCGGAGCTGAAAATAGCGCGTTTCAGCTCAGGGACTACCGTGCTTCCCATCTATACAGTGGGGACTAGGCCTTAAAGTATGTTTGTCAACACGATGAGCGGAGACTTGGGAGAGGTTTAATTTCTTCTGGCTGCTCCCTTCTGTCTGGTGGGTTCCACACTAATTTGCACTTCCTGCATAACAAACTGACACGCGGGATCACAATGCTTTGCGTTTTGCTCCAACGCTACATAGCCCCTTTTACTTTTAAGTATGAGCAGGGTTACCACCTCAAGGATAACCCAGAGACTTTAAAAAAAAAAAAAAAAGTTTTTATTTATATATTTAACCATCTTATCATCTCCGACGGCATTTCCCCCTGCATGGTTCCGTCAAGATGGCTCCGTGACGGCAAATGGTGTCGTGTTTTGCCGTGACGTCACAGCGCCATGCCACGTTGCAATAACAACGTGATATCTCATGGCGCCGTGACGTCGCACATCCATCTTTAGAGGACCAAGCATGGGAGATGCTGCCGGATGCGGCACCGGGAGAAGGTAAGAGCCGAGGCCCTGCACATGTCCCCTGCTCCAAACATCCCAGCCGGCCCTGCACAAACCCGGAGATTTCAATTCTTAACCCGGAGATACCTAGCCAAAACCTGTAGTCACCGGGTAAACCCCGGCATGGTGGCAACCCGGAGTATGAGCATACAGTACAGTACATAGGTTTATTAAACTTTTTTAGTCTACATTTTAAAGGGCAATCTATTAATGTAAATTGTCTTCCTCAGTCTAGGATTATACCAGCTCAGGTAGGGCGGCAGCACGATTTGGTGACGTCACCGCTGTGATCCGGCAAAGCGGCAAGTGAACTGAAGTCAGGAGGCAGCCAGAGGTTTTGCCGCATCCGTCGCCTGCTCAAAACAAAATCTCA
This sequence comes from Ascaphus truei, assembly GCA_036426205.1. NCBI lineage: Eukaryota > Metazoa > Chordata > Amphibia > Anura > Ascaphidae > Ascaphus > Ascaphus truei. The sequence goes on from CM071573.1 coordinate 59,857,055, forward strand.
CGTCTGCTCTCCAGTCTGCCGCCCTGCCGTTCCAGGCGGCGTGCGCAGCATGTTAGCTTTTATTGGAATGCTGCAATTTGTTTTTGAGCCCGACGCCGCGGGCCAATTTTGGTATGATCACAGATTTAGAAAGATTTTAAAGACTGCACCTTAAAGCAGCCGCCCCCCTGCCCCCCCCCCCCACCCGAAGCCTATGTGAATTTAACTCCTACAGTATAACGTTAGTATCTTGCCCCCTGAGCATGTCCTGCATTCAAAATCATGATTTTCATCTCCAGCTAAAGAGGTTACCATGGTAACCTTTCGACTGCGCTGGACTTTGGAGCGAGGTCCATTTCAACCTCCCGGACCCTAATTATTTCATACGCTATTATCTCTTAAATGGACCATCAAATTTAAAACATAAAAACAGCGTTGTAAAAGAAAAGAGACAAAATGCAAAAATAATGTCTCTCAGCACAGGCTGCTGCTTTGAAGTTTCTCTTAAGTGCTTCTCTTGTAAACATGTTTGTCTACTTTCTGCCTCCATTTGCATGTTGGCTTGTAATTCGCTCACTAAACTAAACATGCTGCCATCATTAGCCAAACAAAATAACACAAGTAGCCAATCGACTGGTAAATATCACAGTTTACAAACAGTCTTATCGTAAAAGAGATTAAGTCAGGTTAAAAATGCTTAAAGCATTTGGTTACCAACAGCAAATATTTGAAAAATGGGGGTTAACAACTGAACTCAATAGAAGAATAAGGAGATGTATCAAAGCAAAATGGCATCATTCTCATCTGGCGTCCTCTGTATCAATGTCTTTGCTCCAAGGCTTGTGACAGTTGCGTCACCTTGCGATTTGAGGAGTGACAATAGGAGGAGTTAGGGAGAAGTTACATGATGCACAGATTACAATAAGATGTAGCAAACTCTACATCCCTGTCTGTCACTTTTGTATCTTGTATTTGCCAGATCTGAGGTGGCGTAATTTGCTGTGGCCAACACTATGCATCTCTTTCATACATTTGACGCAAACAGAAAGTGGAGCAATGCGTCACAACTGTGTGCACTGTCTTTGCTTTGATACATCTCGCCCAAACTTTGTAATCAGAAGCAGGAAGTCTGCCCCTGGCCAGTTTCCCAGAACCCTCAAGGGCATTTGGGTTTCTTCCAAAAACTCTAACATGGAAATTAGGATTCTTCTCTAAAATATGCACCCCTTTCTGCGCCTCTTTCTAACTCCGTGCTAAAGGCTTAATTATCCAGAGGAAATACAGCAGTGCTGCTATTGGACCACTTTATTAGTAAGTTATAGCCAAGTGGAGACTAGATATTCAGATGTATTAGGGTGCAGTGATTTTGGTCTAAAAAATTAATATCTGGAATTAAACCTATAAACTGAATATTTACTACTTTGATGAGTGAGGAGTGAGACCCCACTCATGTAACGCCCCGTCGTCTGTGGTACTGCTCCCCTTGGAGCTGCAGGAGGGGGAAAAGCCGGCTGTGGGAATCATGAGGCTGCTGGTGCATTGGGTTGCTATCCCAACTTGACCCTCTGCTGAGGGAAGGCAGCTGCGCACTCGGATAAGAGGGAGTGCTGCAACCTTGAGCATCTACGTGCTTCCCAGTGGCGGCGGTTAGCTTTACACTCCCAATCTCCGATTTACTTTTTTAAAGAAACAAGCGTGTGGTTGCCTGGTAGATGGGCCACGCACTTGTAATTTAAACGGGAATGGTTACAGTAGGACCAGTTGGGAAATGACGGGTTCAGGCAGTTCAAGCAGTTGAGGAGGTAGGGAAGAGAGCAGACAGCAGGGGTTGTCAGGAGAGCTAGAAGGGGAAAGAATACAGACAAGTGAGAAAAGAAGGGAACCGAGATGAAGTAAGGGAGAATAATGGGAGACTAGCAAGAGAATAGGAAAATAAAAAGTGTAGTAAGAAGTAGGCTGCAGGAAAACAAGACACCAAAGTGACAAAGCACAGGGCCCAAAGGTTACAGCAGACTGTACAGTGTAGTAAAAAAGCACAGGTGAAGATCTAGTTACATTCAGCAACACCCACTGAACTTGGATGGACGTGACGTGGGACAACCTAGATTGGAAGATAAAGAGCAGCACCCCAAAATAGTATAAAGGGATCTGTCTGAACATCCAGGATGAATGCTGACAGGAAGTAACATCCAGACTGTATGAAGCTATCATGGCCACCTTGCTTCCTGGCAAATCCTGTCCTTTGCTTGCCCCCCCCACACCCCCCCTTACAGGAAATCAGCCTCTTTGGCTCTCATTGCCAGCAGCTACCGCTGGCCTTAAATAGCAGGCAGTTGCTACTAGTCTTTGCTCGTGCAAAGTACTGGTTACCTTGTCCTGTCTGAGCTCTCACTTGCCTTTGTTTTGCGTGATGCCTGTCTTGACCTTGGAACTGAATCAGACTACCCCTTGCCTTCCGCCTGCCTCGACCTCAGAATCGGACCACCCTTTGTTTGCCGCCTGCCTTGACCCTGGAACGTACCGGATTACCCCTGCATCCCAGGCCAAGGTCAGTGTATTACTCCCTACCTCTGCCCTGCAGATCTGTATCCTGTTTTGCAGTCAGCAACATTACAAATAATGACCAAGTGGTGAATATTTATATATCCAATGTTTCGGTTCAACACAGCAGACCTTTCTCAACATTCAGAAAGGTCTGCTGTGTTGGACCGAAACGTTGGATGAATAAATACTCACCACTTAAGCAGTATTTTAGAGGGCTACTCTTTTTGCTTAATTTCTATGGGATTTCACCATGGAGTTTCAGCACCCGCAAGTATCTTTTTATTTTTGAGTGCACGTAAACCTTTATATGTTTTGAACATCCTAGACTGGACCAGGACAAGGACTTCGCACCAGGAGCTGTAATCCACCTCAAACAGCATCACAGGTGATAGATGACATGCACTTCCCTTCCCAGGAAAGCATGCATGCCAACTGACTATTGTCACCAGCCATTATATGTACACTGGAACATGTTCCAAGGTTCGGTGCTCAGTAACAGAGGAAACATACATCCAAATAGACTTCCTAAATAATGAATATAGTCCCGGAGTAGATGAACTATAATAAAGCCTTGTGAGTCTCATAAACCTGGTGCATAAAAAGCTCTTCTAGAAAAGGGCATCAGTATTGATAGTCCATGTAGTGAAATCCATAAACTATCAGGTAATGTAATGATTCTGTAATAGTATACCACTAGGACATAAGCCCTGGAGTCACACTCGATAAAAGGTTACTATCTCCCCATCCAAGTAAAGAAGAGACGAGTACTCACATATCTAGCAATCTCAGTGTGCGTGCATCACGCCAGTCAGCAGCAGCAGAGGTAATCCAAAGAAAAATGCGGAGCACAGCTATGAAACAGTGGGGCCAACATCAGCGAGAAGGGTTAAAATATTCTTATTCCATGGTTGAAACGTGGGGGGACACAAGGATGCTACTCTGACGCGTTTCGGGCAAAAGCCCTTTGTCAAAGTCTTTGACAAAGGGCTTTTGCCCGAAACGTGTCACAGTAGCATCCTTGTGTCCCCCCAAGTTTCAACCATGGAATAAAGAATATTTTTAACCCTTCTCGCTGGTGTTTGGCCCCACTGTTTCACAGCTGTGCTCCGCATTTTTTCTTTGGATTACCTCTGCTGTCATCAGCCATTAGACTAGTGAGCTGGCTTTAAAACACCCAATCCCCCTCCCCCACCATGTCCCCTCCTCTCTTTGAAGGACTCCCTAGTATGACAATTAAGGTTGTCAATCTTTTTCCCCCAAAAAACACAAAAATGTTCTTGTATTAGGCTGTATATTGTTTTATGACGTGTTTTTGTTGCACAACTGCCTAAAAAAATATTTGAAAAAAAAACAAAAAAAAAACACCCAATCCCCCTCGTACAGGAGTTCATTATTCATACTGATAACAGAATTTGCACTGGGGATTATCCCAAAACATAGAGCCAAGACCTCTTTAAAACTAAGTGTAGCCAGGTCACCCTTTGGCCCCTGCGACCTACCTCGGAGCCTCCGTGGCCAGGACCGAAGGCGGGTACTGCCGGAGGCCAGCGGCAGACCCGACGGCCATTCCGAAGGGTGGGGGCCGAGGAGGGAGTGCACCGGAGTGCAGGAGATCTCCGGCGGCTCTCGCGCAGGGCGCCGCCATGTCGCACCGGTTCACGCATGCGCAGTAAGCTCCCGGCGGGCCAACAGAGTCGCGCATGCGCAGGACTAGGTAGGGAGTTGAGACAGCTCTTAGAGGGTCGCGCGAGGGCAGGAAAGAGTCGCGCGAGGGCAGGAAAGAGTCGCGCGAGAGTAGGGACAGTGAGAGATGTTGCGGCGGCCATTAGGGGTTAGTGCAGGCGCAGGGAAGGTGCGCATGCGGCCCCAATGTAAGTACAGCCTCCACGGGACTACAACTCCCATGAGGCTTAGGGCCAAGCACATCAGGTGCTTCATAGGAGCCAATAGGGCTGCAGGATCTCTAGGAGAAGAAAAGGATACATTTCGCGGGCTTGCAGCACGTTGGGGAGTCAGAGTCAGGAGCAGCCCAGGGAAGGAGGTAGGGTGCAGGAGTCAGGGACTCCCTGCACTAGGCCAGCGGCCCTAAGGTCCAAGTTAGCCCTGATTCCCCACCAGGTTAGTGAGTGTTGCCAGGGACAGTCTCAGGTTAGGGACCCTGTCACTTGCTGTAGTTAGAGCTGGGGAATAGAGAGGGACAAGTGGGCTGAGTGTTAGCCTGCAGAGCGTTGCTGCAGGAATTAGGTGAGGTAAGCGACGTGGGACAACTGGGGGGTTCATAGCGGTAACCAGTCCGGGGAGCCATAGCCCAGGTCCGCGTTGCGCGTAGTGTAAGGCAACTGGGGGGGTTCATAGCGGTAACCAATCCGGGGAGCCATGGCCCAGGGCCTGTGTTACGAGTAGGGTGGGTGCAGGGACCTACCTGCATAGGATAGGTAACCCCGCAGGCCCTAGGAGTTTTCCTTAAGCCACCTAAGGATGCTGTGCTGTAGGGACGGCCTATAGTACAGTGTGTGTCACGTTGTTATAGTGTTAGGTAGGGACTCAGCGGACGCTGCGGTTCCAGGGAAGGAGTTCGGGCTCAAGTCGGGGCCACAGAGAATAACTCAAGGTTGGGATCAGACGGATTCATCGCACGTCTGACCCTTTTCGAAGTGTTGCTGATCCGAGAACCGGAGTGCTCGGCAGGTATCATACAGTCATAAGTGCACAACGGGCCCTTAGTGTAATTGTGACTGCGCAGTCACCCATTGCTTCTCTGCAAGAGTGCGGGACATTGGGTGGGACTCTATGGACTCTATGGACACTGGGTGGGACCACCTGGTGTTGGTAAAGCGTCCTGCGAGACGTCGCAGTAAGGGTCTCCTCGAGAGAGGGACACCGGTTATGATGTTATTGTTATGATATGTGTTATCCTATGTTCCTAAGTAAATAGTATTAGTAAATATACCCCACCGTGTATGTGATTATTGTGATTGTCCTGCGAGGAACCACTCCCCCTCTGGTCGGAGCCATCGCAGGTGGAGGCGCTGAATTGAGTAAGTGAGTACCCCTAGTATATATTGCCCCAGGTTCCCCGTGGCGGAAGCTCAGCCCTCCTGTGAGCCAACAGGTAATGCACCACACGTATGTTTCTCCGCACCCACAGTATAATCTGCGATTGGGGGGGGGGGGGAAACCCGTTACATAAGTAAAACCTTGCAGGTACAATAATTCACTAACTATTTAGTGCAGGTAGGGGTTGTAAGAGACATTTGTAAAAATAAGGCACGACCATTCGTTATCTTGAAATGCTACGGTATATAGGAGCAGGAAGAGGTAGGCAGCTGGGTGATAAGCATGGAAAGCAGGGGTAACAGGAAGAGGCAGACCAGATCTGAATTGTCCCATCCAAATAGATTTGCTAGATTGAGTGAATATATTCAGGGGGGGGGGGGAGGGAGGATGAGGGCAGGAACCGCAACGCTGAGGGAGACAGATTCCTCTAGCAGTCAGAGGAATAGTTCCTTCAGCACACAGGGGACTCGGGATACTCAGTGACATTGGCAGGTTGTGGTTGTAGAAGACTCCATCATTAGGAGGGTAGATAGGGCAATCTGTTGCCGTGACCACATGAACCAAACAGATTCTTGTCTACCAGATACTTGGATTCAGGATATTGCAGATTGGGTAGACAGAGTGTTGGGAATGACATGGCAGACTTTGTACACGTTGGTACCAATGACAAAGTTACAGATGACTTCAGCGATCTAGGCCGCAAGCTTAAGGCAAGGAACTCTAAGGTAGTATTTTCAGAAAAACTACCAATACCATGTGCTACCCCAGGGAGGCAGTGGGGACTGAGGGAGGTTAATACATGGCCAGGAAATTAGGGTAGAAAGATGGGGGGTTGGGGTTTTAGAGCACTGGGAATCCTTCTCTAAGAGGTGCTATCTTTATAGATCTTCTATCACCTGAGATCAGACTCCAAAAGACTGTTCATGGTCCCAAGGCTCAACAAAGTATCCGGACGTTCCTCATTCTCCTACCGTGCACCCCAAAACTGGAACAACCTACCAGAGACTCTCACATCCAGCACCAGTTAAGTTCTTTCAAATCTAAGGCTGTCTCACATTTTAATCTGGTCTGTAACTGTTTCATACGCCCATAATATATATTTTCTTTAACTGTGCACGCAATGTCTTGTATATAATGTATACCCTGTTCATTTATGTAACTGTATTTGTAACCAAGTATTATTTGTTTTACTCTGTGCCCAGGACATACTTGAAAACGAGAGGTAACTCTCAATGTATCACTTCCTGGTCAAATATTTTATAAATAAATAAATGCTGGAGAGAGGATGATTCAAATCTACTATACTCCAACCTTGTAAACTAGGAGGGAAGGGGGAGGGACAAACTAGAAGTATTGGGCTGAAAAGAATAGATAGGTACTGGGAAATAGCTTTGGGTCACTGGGGTGGAGTGGGGGCGAATGGGGAGTTTAGCAACTATTAAGGCACCCATATTAAATACAGATAATACTAGAAACCCCATAAAGACTAAAATCCATGGGAGGAGAAAGGTAGGAGCAGATAAAGCAGCAATCCAAGCCCTTTTTTTTTTTTTAACATTTATTTTCATTGATTTACTTTCGATTGAAGCACAGGGTCTCTAGAGCTGAACCCTATTCATTTAAGCTCTGGGGACCCCTGCTTCTGGAGATACCTTCATAGGGGGTGCCGTTATCCGCCTGCTTGGCTGGAGCAGCTACCGACACTCCCTATGAGGTGGTAAGTATCTCCGGAAGAAGTGGGTCCCCAAAGCTGAAATTAAAGATACTGCCCTAATTTGATTTTAAAAAGTTGAAAAGCATGTACAAAAATGCAAGTGTGCATTTTATAGGTGTTCAAATGTATTAAATATCTTATGTGCTTTGTATCTCTATCACCTAAGATGACCTGCACTGAACAGACTACATACAGTACACAAGAAAAGAAACTAGACAGTTAGGACATGCAACTCTTTATTGGGAAAGATTGCGAGTAGACATTTCATCACAGCCATATTTCATCACACACAATTCGCAATAGCCTAGAATTTAAGGAATCCAGTTTTAAGGCACCAACTAGGAAAAAGGGCTTTACTGGACCTAGTAATCAAACAATGTAGAAGCAATAACAAATATTCAAGGGAGGAAATACAGTATATGAGAAACCGTGATCATAACATTCTCGTTTTAAATAAATGCTTAAAAACACTATTATTATGTGGGATCAACAAAGACTCTTAATTTTAGAAAGGCAAATTTTAGTAAACCAATGAGAGAGAAGAATTCCTAATGAAACGAGTGAGACTCTCATCCAATGAGAGAGACGCACTCCTAATGAATTAATTGAGACTGCTTGATAATGAGACACACTCCTAATGAACGGAGTGAGACGGCCTCCAGCGAGTGTGACACACTTCTAATGAAGTGAATGGGACTGCCTTCTGAGAGACGCTCTTAGGCCTCGGTCCCAGTGCTCGTGGCTGCGCACGCTACGGTGTGCGGTGCGAACAAGATACGGCCCTGTATGGGGCCGGCCCTAGTCACTACCTGCGCACGCCTGCAGAAAGCGTGACGCACGACCGCATTTTGAGAAGTCAAGAAATTTGACTTCTGGTGAGGCGGCAGAGCGCTGGCCATGTCACGGCAGCGGTTCAGCCAATGAGGGCAAACCAGCCGCGTGACGTCATGGCCATGCCCCCGCCAAAAATCTTGTCTTTGCTCTTCCCTGTTTGAGCGTCCCATTGTGATCCCTAGACCACAGATCACGGCTGAAACTGGTGCACGCGCCACCAGACGCTCCGATGCGAGTGTGCACGCAGTTACTGGGGCCGTAGCCTTAAAGAATTAAGAGTGTCTTCCATGGAGTGAGACTCGCTTCTAATTACTTGAATGAGACTGCATTCAAATGACTACAGAACCTTTCCTAATGACCAGAGCCTTTCCCTAGATGACTTCACGTGTCATTATTTAATTGCACTTTTGAAGAGTTAGCTAGGACTTACATGACACATATGAGTTGTATCAAACGCTGTGCCCTTTTTTAATCTCGATTTCTCTGCCAGGTGTAAACTTCCCTATTACAGGTCTTCTCCAGACAAAATAATCTTTCATGACCAAGAAAGAGTGATGAGTTGGAGGCCCCCATGCCAGTGAAAGGGATAAACCTCAGTAGCCCTGCACTGAAAGGGCAAAGCCTTGGAGATGCCACATAGGTCAAAATGCCAAAGCTTACTGCTGCCCTAATAGGAAACCATTGTATCAGAGTAAGGAAGGAGTGATGTCTGTGGAACCTCTGATGTTCTGAATTTCCTACTTGGGATTCCAAGGCAGGAAAGAGTCCCCCCCACTCCCTCCCCTCCTATATGAGTCCGTTACCTCTTCAGTGCCAGAGGGGCTTGTGGATCAATGTGATGCTGACATCTCTGGCAGGGAAGGTGGTAATGGTGCCCCTCTGCCATTTATAGTTGGTGAACCCTAAAGCCAGCATCTGATGCACCTTTAACCAATGCACAGATTTACAACCACACTGATACAGACACATTAACATACTGATACATGTAAACACACTGATACACATTACCACACTAATAAACATACACCCAGATCAACAGTGATATACAGACAGTGAAACACTAGTGCACATACATTATTAACGCACTGATGCACACAGGCACACTGATATACACTAATAAGGTGGCACTGCTGCATTGTTGTCTGCATGGTCATAGAGTTTCAACACTTAATCACAAGCTACGAGGGGGGGTACATATTTTAGATAAGAAATATTTAGTCCCAGCTTCTTGAACTCTTTGGAATAGCGCCAGATATCCATAGAGATCTTAAGTGTTCTTACACAAAACTGAGAGTGTACACATACACTGTGGCCCTTATTCAAAGCGCTACAATGCCGCTTCCCTGAGATGGAGAAGAGGTTAGCTCCACTTACGTGAGCGACACTACTAATTTCTCCAGCAGACAGATTCACATTATGTTGAACAGGGAACAAAGAATTCTGCTTCAATCTAATTGTTGAGTGCCTGCAACAGTGAAACCACTGGCAACCATGTTGTTCTATCCCAGGTTGTCAGTGACATCGGGGTCCTGTTACAGCCAAGGTAAGGTTCCATTTTTATAAAAGAGACCGTCATGGGACATGCTGCAAAGAATTTATCGTCTGATTTTGGAACCTGATGTGTAGTGAGATTAAGTGACGTGCCCGAGGTTACAAGGAGTGCAGAAACTGGGATTTGAACCAGGTCCACCCACTTCAAAGACAGTGTTCTTACCACTAAACTACTCCATCTTATTGTCCTTCCTCTTTATCTGTTTGGCTAATGATGACCACATAACGGCTTCACAAACACAACATGAAAGTCACCGTTTAGTTTGGCAATATACGTAGGTTCAGAAACCAACAAACAGTCTTATCGTAAAAGAGGTTAGGTCAAATCTAAAAAAAAACTCCAAAAAGCATGTTACCAAGAAAAAACAAAACAAAAAAAAACACACCTCTCTGTATACCTGCACGTCTCTATTCTTCTCAGGGCTGTCTTCTCTCTGTCCCACGTGTCTCTACTGCTATGTCCTGCCTGAAATCTCTCTCTCATACTGGGCCCTACGGCTTGAACTCTCTACCCCTCACTATCCACCTAGTAGACTCTCTCGACATTATCATGACCCAACTGAAAAATGACCTTTACAAATCAAGCATTTCCCCAGCGCTGCCACGTGACCTTTACAGCCGAGGTGGGCAACCCTGTCGCCAATCACCACAAGTGGCGAATTGGCCATGAAAGTGTGGCGAATGAGTTTGCCAGCTCCCACAGTAAAATAAACTTTTTCCTGACCGCGAGTGCTGGTTTCCGCTTTCTGAATGAGTCGTTGACGCAGCACAGCCATCCAATACTCCCCTCTGCCTTCAGTTGGAGTCTAGACCCGACCTTGAACTGTCATTTTTTCCGGGAGCTAAAATTTGTAGTGACGCAAGTAACCGAAAAGCACGGTGCGGCGATTTTCACTTCCCATTCGCCACACCTGTGGCTACATTGAAAAATAGGTTGCCCACATCTGGTCTACAGTGACTGGTCCAAAATAAATAAAAATACTAATCCCCTTCCATTTACTGACCTCATTAGGACATCAAAGAACTTTATCTGAGAAGATTAGGGTGACAGGTTATCTGATAAAACCCTTTGATGTATCCATGGAAAACAGCACTGGGCTGCCTAGTGGAGTTGACATATGGGCACAGGCTTTGGGTCTGTTTAAATACAAAAGTTACAATACAAAACAGCTAGGGAAAAATAAGAAGAAGGTTGATAATCTGATTTAAAAGGCATGACATGGAGCTCACTTAATATAGGCTATTTTGGGGTGGGAGGGGTCTCCATGAGGGAAGTGTCTAGAAATGAAGATAGAAGCAGGGCTCTTTATCCAAACAGTTAGACCAGGAGTGGCCAACTCCAGTCCTCAAGGGCCACCAGCAGGTCAGAGGCTAAGGGCTTGACCCCGCTGCCTACTACAGCGTCCGCCACACGCACGAGAGCCCTCCCCTCAATGGCGCCGGGCCCGCTGCGAGGGGGGGCCGCAGCGCTGAGGCGCGAGCTGCTCCTGCTCTCAATAGAATTGAGAGCAGGACTCGCGTCGAGCGATACGGCACGCCCCCGGCGGTTCAGCCAATGAGGGCGAACCTGCCGGGTGACATCATGGTCGCGCCCCCGTCACTCCCCCGCCCCCCCCCCCCCCCGGTCTCTTCCTGCAGACCAGGTAATCGGCTGCACGCACCGCCAATATCGCGGGCGCGCGTTGCAGCTGAGTTACCGGGGCCTTAGCCTAAGTCTTCACGTTTTCAGGATATACATGCTTCAGCACAGGTGGATAAGTCAGAATCACTGATTGAGCCTCTTGTGCTGAAGCAGGGATATCCCACATACCTGGCCTGTTGGTAGCTCTTGGGAACTGGAGTTGGCCACCCCTGATTTAGACAATGCGGAGGGAAACGTTCAACTATAATCGTATAGCACTAACATATCATTATACCACTATGTCAAGATGAAGAAGCAACCCCCAGGGTGATATGTTTAATGCCTTTGCTGCCTGAGGAACTGCCAGCATGTAAATGAACTGACCGCCATCTTTAATAGGCCCGGAACAAATGTTTTTAACGTAAATATTATTTTAAAACAGGAAAGAATTGATTGCAAAATCAATGAGGTGTGTCCAGGAAGAAAGAGGTAAAGTAAATGCAATGTGTAATATATATCAGGGGTGCGTAAACTTTCTGTGCTGCGCCCCCCCACCTGCTCTCCCCCCCCCCCCCCCCCCCCCCCCCCAGGCACCCCCCCCCCCTTTACCTTAAATCCGGCGTCAAATTATGTTGCGTCACATGACCCCGCAGCGTCATTTGATGCCGCGTCTCCCGAAGCTGGCTGAATTTAGGTGAGTTACAGAGGCCTTGCGCTGAAGAGCCCGGAACCTCTGTAACCGCCACGCACCCCCCAGGTTGCGCACCTCTGATATATATAACTGTGTTCGCAGGGTGTTTTAACTCCTCACCTGCCAGCAAAGCAATTAGATTGTAAGCTCGCTAGTACAGGGATTTCCTTTCTTATTGTCTGACTTGCGCTTATTGTATTATAATTCCCTGTACTGTATTGGTCTTTGTAAAGCGCCGAGTACACTGTGGGCACTATATACATAGACATACATAGGATACAAAGCAGCAGCGGGGTTAAGAGGTACACTGCAATGCCTTTTAAATGTAATTGACAGGTCACTTTGCAAACGCACTCACTCACTAACCCCTACCACCGCTGTTTAACCCTCTCACTGCTGTTGCAATACAGGCCTCTCAAGCAGTAAAGGGGTTAATTTTTCTACTGACCAGCTGCCTGCTCCTACAACGGCATGTAGGATAAGACACTTAAAATAGATGCTGATGCGCACCGTGCGTCCTTTGAACCCCCCGTACACAAGGGATGCCCTGTGCGATTTCAGGAGCGCGGATCTTGTGTACAAATAAAATTCCACCGCATCACACGTGTGGCATTTCCAGAGGAGTTGTATGTTCTGTATCAGGGCTAATGTTAATCTTTGTAAGAAGACACCGTTGAGTCGGAAGGCCAAGTCCTGGTAAATGAACGCAAATCCATGAACAACAAGTACATACCTGGAAACTTCTGTTTAATCCATTCGCTGCCAGAGAGCAAAGCAGCAAAGATAAACAGGAGAATTATACATTTATTTATTTTTATCTTAAAGGAGCAATAACTCTCAGAATCCTACACGAGTGCAAGTCATCTGGCCCCCTGACCCCTTCCTGCTCTATAAAAACAGGAGTTTCCCTAGTCTCTAGTTTATAAAAATTTAGCAGGAACAATAGGAGGAGTTATAGGGAGCGGTTATATGGAGCAATAGGAAGAGTTATAGGGAGCGGTTATATGGGGCAATAGGAGGAGTTATATGGAGCAATAGGAGGAGTTATAGGGAGCGGTTATATGGGGCAATAGGAGGAATTATAGGGAGCGGTTATATGGGGCAATAGGAGGAGTTATAGGGAGAGGGTTATATGGAGCATAGGAGGAGTTATAGGAAGCGGTTATATGGGCAATAGGAGAGTTATAGGGAGCGGTTTAATGGGGCAATAGGAGGAGTTATAGAGAGCAGTTATATGGGGCAATAGGAGGAGTTATATGGGGCAATAGGAGGAGTTATAGAGAGGGATTATATGGGGCAATAGGAGGAGTTATAGAGAGGGATTATATGGGGCAATAGGAGGAGTTACATGGAATAGGGAGAGGTAATTATGGGTAAAAATGGGGCGTTTATAAGTGGGCCGATATGGGGCAATAGGAGGAGTTATATGGGGCAATAGGAGGAGTTACAGGGAGCGGTTATATGAGCAATAGGAGGAGTTATAGGGAGCGGTTATATGGAGCAATAGGAGGAGTTATAGGAGCGGTTATATGGAGCAATAGGAGGAATTATAGCAAGCAGTTACATGGCATGATTGGAGGCATTAGTGAGGAGTTACAGGAAGCAGTTATATGGAGCAAGAAAAATTAGCGAGGAGTTACATGAAGCAATAGGAGGAATTATAGGGAGCAGTTACATGACACAGATTATAATGAGATGTATCAAAATCACTACATCACTTTCTCTCCATTCAATCTATGTAAATAAAATCTGGATTCAAGTAACAAACGTTCTGGTTTCTAGCATTCTGTACAAGCAATGCGTCAAAACAATTGTGCCAATAATGACTTTGAGATCTTTGATAAACGTGCCTAACATCCCCATAAATGCACCAAGACACGGGTTACCGTAAACTGACCGCAGATTCATTGGCAAAGGTAGGGCTCAGCAGATCAGGCTCCCACTATATACTTAGCCCTTAGGTATTCCCCATGATTCGTAGGGCACACAGCCTGCAAGCCCCCATCCCCACAACCCTAGCCAGGCATGTTACTAACAGTCCTCAACCAAAATCTGGTCCACTAGGAACCACCCCTGATAAAGTGACCATCTATTATTATGTTTTTATTTGTATGGCGCCAACATATTCTGCAGTGCAGTACAATATGGGAGGGAGGACAATAGCGTTGTATAACAAGAGTACATATACAGTATGTCAAGACAAACTGAGATGATATGGAGGAGGTCCCTGCCCAAAGGAGTTTACAACTCATCACCTGACAAATTCTGTTTGCCTTGTAACAATATGACCCACCTTTCTCTTCATCATTCCACTATACATATTTAAAAAGACTTTTTAAAAAAAAGGTGTCAGATGTGAATAATAAAAGGCGTTAATCACCCAAACGTGACCCCTTAAACATGTCACTGCTATTAGTACACTTCCGGTCTGAGGAGGGACTGGCCCTTTTTTTCCTTATTCCAACTGGCATGTCTTTAGTAGTTTATAGATGTATACCACTGAGCAGGGATAACAGACGCTTAGTTACCGTATTCCTCAAACATCATCACAACTTTAAAGCCTTTTCATTAAATTCCCCGAATTCCCCTGCTCTCATGTCTACAATAATGTACCTTTTTTTTTTTTTTTTTTTTAAAGTCTTTCCGAAGCCTTATTTATACACAAAGTTTTTCTAACATAATAAACTTGTTATTTATCCATTTTGCATGTATTTATTTCACAATTAAATCATCTGATTTGTAATCCTCTAAGGCGCTTTAGAAAAAAAAGAGCCATAAATAACAAATAAATACACATTTTCCTCTGCGTATAATATATACAGTATATATCTGGTTGCACTTAATCTTGTGTACAAAATGCTTAATGCGTTTAGGGTCACCAATCACACCTCAATTCATAGGTTGCTGATAAAAAACAATGTAATGGTTAGATAGCATGGGTCCAATGTATCAAAATCTCTAGGTTAAAAAAAAAAACACACAGATTAAAATGGGACTTGTTTCTTTGATACATATCTGGATTTCTGACAGTGGGGGATAGACAGGCTCCTCATAGGACAATATATAGGGCAACTATAAGAATTATTTTATGCAATGGCAGAATTGGCACCAAAAAAAAAAAAAAGTGCTCAGTTTAAAATATGTTTTTATTGATATAGTGGCAATCATGTACATAGCGCTATGCAGCAGTACTAGACGTGACAAAATAATAATAGGGGCTACAACGGGAATAAATGCTTCAGACACAAAATAACTGTTTTTATTAAACAGTGGTTGAAACCGTATTGTGATTGTAAGCATAAATTTAAAAAGTAGCGGTACTTCGAGTGTTCTGCAGTCTACTGCACTTATTCCCACACCTGCCGTCTCTGTAAATTTCCCAACATAGCACTTAGATTGTAAGCTCTCCGGGGCAGGGATTTCCTTTCCTAATGTCTGACTTTGCTATGCTTATTGTATTATAATTCCCTGTACTGTATTGTCTATGTAAAGCGCCGACTACACTGTGGGCGCTATATAAATAAAGATACACATAAAATAACTTGTAGTGCTACCCCAAACTGCAATTAAATGAACTGCTCATCCTACAGCTTTATATGGACTTTTTTTTCTCTCTAAAATAGAGAGTGCTCAAAGTGCCTTAGGGAAAACCGCGATTTTTAAACCTGTTGAACCAAGGAGCGACCGCTTTGCGCCTAACCTAATATTTATGTTCTAGATTGAAATAGAAAAGCCCTTTTACACAGAAAAAAGAAGTTGTGGTCTCCCGGGCACGTAAATAATAAAACAGGTGTGGAAATAAAGAAAAAAAAACAGTGGGACCATTGGCAAGAAAATAGCCTTATAGATTTGTAGATAAAGAGCAGCGATACTCTGCATTTGTAAATAAAATGTAAAACAAAAAACAGTGCTCACACTCCAGTTTGGGAATAATAACATAGGGGCAATCCAGGTTTGTAAAGAAAAAAATGAGTTGTCTGTGTTTGTCAAAATCCTATTACACAGGGTTTGTACATTGAAAAAAAAAAAAAGTACAAGTAAGTCTGGGTTGGGAAATAGAAAAATAAAAAATAAAAAAGTAGTGGAACTTCAGGAGTGTAAATTAAAAAGCAGTGGTACTGCCTAACCTGTCAAGACCGACACACTCACGGCTGCTCCGCTGCTGTTTCTCTTGTAGCCCTGCTGCTGATACAGTGCTAACGTTTTCCCAATGCAGATTTCTCATTGTAACCAACAACATTGTGGAACCCAGCACAGAATCTACGACATACACCCCACAGAGCTCTGATTGCATAAAGATACTTACAGGCGGTGCGCGGGGGGTCTGTAGTATTTCTACGTGTGTAGGTGAAGTTACAGGAGAGGAGTATGAATCAGTACACCATGCTTTCTCCCGGCTGCACATCAGCTGCACACTGCGATCTAGGCAACATTAGCGTTTGGCTTCAACTTCCTTAGTGCTGCCTTAAAGGAACAGTTCCCAGTGAATTAGTTAGTATGACACAAATGTCGTTTCCCTCTTCAATCCGGATGACCTTCTTTTAGTAAGCAACTGTGTTAACACTGTCATTTGGCCCCTCAGATCTTTATATATATATATATAACGTGAAAGGCAGGGTTGCAGACCTGTCTAGGACATGCAAATGAGTAATATTTGTCTGCAACCCTGCCTTTCACCATTATCGCCCAGCATACAGTGCTTCCACTGCAGCAAGGGAGTCTGGGAAATGACATGCAAATGAGCACACAATGTGACACCTTTTGCTTCAAATCCATTTTGACATGGACCCCTATAAGCTAAGGCTACGCTTATAGTGCCGGCGACGCGACGTCAAGCTACGGTTGCTGGAAAAATCTAATTGAGACGACTTCCAGCGATCGCGACCAAGGTGTTGCGCCGCGCTTACTGTAAGCGCATGTGACAGCATCAATGCATTTGTTTTGACACGACGTCGCGTCGCTGTCCCCGTCACCAGCACTATAATCGCAGCCTTAGGCCTGGGACATAGTGCTTTTAACCAGTGCTGAGGCGCGCTGAGGCTCAGGGAAAACGGTGCTTTCCCTGGCCTTACACAGCGCGCCATCAGGGGGCGGGCCGGGGGCGGGCCAGTGACGTCACAGAGCTGGTTCGCCCTCATTGGGCGAACAGCTCACGTGACCGGCCCTGCGCTCCGGCAAGCGGGGAAATTTCAAAACTCCGTCAGACACACGCTTCCCCAAGCGTGCTGACGCGTGCACGAGCCCCTGCTAAAGCCGCTCTCCTTGCGGCTGCAGGGGCTCAGTGCCGAGCAGCAGCACGGGTATGTCCCAGGCCTTATGCTTGCTGCATTGCACAGCTTTTCAGCACAGCCTGGCTTAAGATGCACAGCCAGTAAACCTACCCACAGACAGCTTTTTCGACCTTTTAGGTCTCAGAGTGTGTGAGGCTGGTTATACTGGCTTTGTAATTTGAAGCTTGGTATCCACCACACATTAGTTAAGTTATGGTGGGTAAAAAAAGTGACACAAAAAGTGACAAAAAAAAGTGACAAAAAAAGGTGACAAAAAAAAGTGACAAAAAAAGTGACAAAAAAACCTCCACCGTTAAGCATATAGCAAATTGAAATATTACTGTATGCTCATTTGCATGTCTTAGACAGGTCTGCAACCCCGCCTTTCACCATTATCCCCCAGAATACAGTGCTTCCATATAGATTATGAACTTTGGTCCTTCATGCTGTGCAACAATGTATTTGTCAGATAGAACGTGTGATACTTATTTAAAGGTTCCTTTCATGATCAGGGTTTTTAGGTGCAGAGGTTAACAGCAGTCTCTGATCCGACAGATTTTACACAAACTTTAAATGTCCTGTTTTAATATTGCACCAAGTAACTCTCCCCTAACTGCTCAATATAACTCCTCCCCTAACTACACCTATAACCGCTCCCTATAACTCCTCCCCTAACTGCTCAATATAACTCCTCCCCTAACTAAGCCTATTAACCGCTCCCTATAACTCCTCCCCTAACTGCTCCTATATTAGCTCCCTGTAACTCCTCCCCTTACTGCTCCTATAACTCCTCCCCTTACTGTTTCTATAATTTGAAAAACAGGAACTAGGGCGCTAGCTAGAACCAGGGGCACCAGAAGCGGAGAACAGGGAGTGTAAACACAATGTGTGATACTACCGTATTAGATGACAGTGATTGTCTCCAGAGACGAGTCCTATCAGCTCAAACCCCACTCGGATCTGTCCAAGATCCTTAGAACATGTGAAAGAAAGAGAAACAACAGGGGAGCAAAGGACAACGGCCAGAGGGAAATGTCAAGACTGTTTGATAGACAATCAAGACTATGGCAATGCAATTCAAAAATAAAAACAATAATAAAAACATGGCGTGCACTAATCTGCACCCAATAGGGAGTAAGGATAGTGTGGTATAGCAATAATCAATATGAACATTACTTACATGGCCATGTGTAAGCACAGAAGAATAGAAAGTTATCATTGTGACCTCCTTCACAGTCTGCACGGCTGTGTGTAGGGTCAATCAGTGATGTATCTCCATCTCCATAGAGCCTGATGAAGCCGTGTTAACGGCGAAATGCGTAGCTCCACATCGCCAGCCTTTTTGTGCTGTGGAGGCTTCCGTAGTCGCTTGTAGTCAGCCCAGTTCCAGCTTGACGCAGCTCCTGTTACCGGACGCGGGGACAGAGATATATCACTGCGCGAGAGTATATAGCTTCTACCCTTGCTGACACGGACACTTCTACATGTGAATGTATTTGTGTTTTCCTACCAATAAATGCTGTTATCTATTTCTGAAATACGCTCCACACATTTCATTGTGTTGTGGCGTCAAATGTGTTGTGGCATCACACATGACCTTGTGGCGTCAAATGACCATGGCGACGCATGTGAGAAGCCGCCGGAGCCAAGGTAAGTTAGGTTTATAGAGGCCCTGCAGCTCCCCCGGCACTTAATTTAAATGCCTCCGGGAAGCGCGCAGGGCCTCTGTAAACCCTGCGCCCCCCCCGCACTCAGTCTTCCCCCAGTTTGCGCACCGCTGTTAGAGAATTCACTAGCATTGTCCGGTTGATCCAGGAGCCGGGGCATGTCAAAGAAAGGTTTCCCCAGGACACCAGTCACAACTAACTTTAGTTGGACAGCAGCCAATAGCACACACATGTTATCAACTGGCCTCGTACTAGCCTATACGGCCAATGCAAGATTTTCAGGTTGCAATTGAAAGACTCTTCCAGTAGATCTGCAGTCATTTCATACCACATACAGTATATAGTTTGAAGTCAACTAACTGACCCATCTCCTTTTGGTGTCTATTGATAAGGAAACATTCTTCATTTAATGACTTATTTTGCAATGTAACCAAATTATTTATAGAAAACGATTCCACTGGAATAAAATTATATTTTTATGGAATTGTGTTGTGGTTCTCTCTCTTCTCAGCCTCAGAGACGGTTTTCTGTCTGTTTCTCCCCGTGCTTTTGGAACCATATTTGGGGTTCTATTCAGGCACTCCATCCACCCCAGTGCTATCCAGGGTTTGGTCACCACACACCAATGGTATATTCTGTTATATTTGTCACTGTATATTATAATAAGAATGTTTTTTTTAATATAGCACTGACAGTGTACGTTGTGCTGTACATAGAGTTCAATGAATTCAGGCATAATGTAAATAGGGAAGAGCTGAGGATAGACCCAGGGACCATCCTAAGAAGTATACTGTTGTATGCTGTACCCTGTTGTAAAGAGAATAAAGACCGTTCCAGTTTTATATACTCCTGCCTGAGAGTTCAGTTATTCAGGGGGAGTACCAGAGAGCTTTCCTGCAGGGAATGCACCCAGTTCTGCTGGGGCCTGCGGGGAATGGAGGTGCTGCACCAGTAAGAAAGAACCAACCAGCCATAAAAGCCTGTCCTGTTTGTCCCCACTACCATCGGCGGACGCTCAGTATTCTGTGAGCCAGCAGGTGAGCAGCACAAAACACAGTGTAATAGTGAAATCTCCCAGAGGGTGGAGGAAAACCTGTTACACATGTTTAAACCTAACTCCTCTAGGCTAAAGGGCCAGTCACATGTAAGACCAAAGTGACTTAATATCAGTGACATGTTTAACCCAATTCCTGTAGGCAGTGGCGGATTCCCATTAGGCCCGATAGGCAGCAACATTTGGGAACAGCAGTATTTGGGGGCGGCATGTGCGATCGGCGCTTGCTGCCCTCGCATACGCGATCAGCGCTTGCCTGTCCCCTCGTGCGCATGCGTGGCCGACAATGTAAAGTGTTATGGCATTACATTTGCAACAGGATGGCGTGGCACTGGAGGAGGAGGGCGGCACCAGGTAAGTTCCTAAGGGCGGCATTTTTTTAAAAATCCGCCACTGCCTGTAGATTAAAGAGTCAGTCCTGTGTGCGATCAAAGTGGCCTCATGTCAGCGTCAGTGTAGGTGGGTACTGTATAAATAAAGACAGTAGATTCTAAAGTCACAAGGAAAGTACAGATATACAGAACAGTCTCAGAGCAAGGCTGGGCCGTGTTGATGAAAAGGTCCGCCCCTCCTTAAGTGAACAAACGCAATTGATGCCTTTTTTTTTTTTACCAAAATGTGTCACCTATAAGTATTTTCAATTTTTTTTTTACGTTAATTTGTAAGCTGAGACTGGGGAGAGGTTTGATTTCCCCTGGCTGCTCAGTTTTATAAAAGGTGCTTTTTGGGGGGCTGGCTATGTAGGATTGCACCTTTAAATTGCTATTGTAATGCAAAGCTGAAATAGCTGTATTGATCCTGGATTTTCTTAGGTTGTGATACCATGGGACCAACCAGTGAGTTCTTTATAGATGCCATAATATATATAGAGCTTTACAAATCTCAAAAGGTCTCTTCTTCATGTGTCTTTGTAACATCAAAGGAAATACCACTGGAAGCCTGTTAAGCCTAGAAAAGTAAATGGCATGGATGGCAAAAAAAGGAAGATGGGTCAGACTTTTGGTTGACCAGGCCCTTCTCCACCATCGGCCCAGAACAGTTGTTCCGGTTGTGTGTAAGTCACACATAAGGTATTCCCTCTGCAAAACCCATACTTCCTATACCTCTTCTATAATGAAAATGGTGGCGAATAGATTAAGTATTTTAATCAATCTGGTGCTTCAGGAGTTAATGTGGTTAACTTTTTGTTTTAAAATTTATTGTGTGTATGACAGGTCAAGACCATTCCTGGGTCTGTGCTGATCTACAAAGAGGGCATAATTGGGGGGAGGGGCTATCACTGATGGCCCAATAAAAGTGAAATAATGTATAGGCTACAAAGCTGTGGACGATCACCAGATCCTGGGCTGTCAGTCACAAAGGAAACTGTAGCATTCCTGAGATACCCCTTATGCATCCCAGGGAGAGGTGACAAACAGGTCACCACTTAGTTGGAGGACTTTATTAAAGATAAAAAAAATGATGGGCCTGGCTGCAATCCATAAGAGTAACAAGTGAATATCTATCACCAATGCAATTAGGCAAATCAAATCATATCAGACACTGCATGGGTAAGAGGTGCCTAAGACAGATAACTGTTTCCCTTGCGAAAATAGACATTAGATTGTCAAATTAGATGCAGGCGTGTGTATGGAGAGCAACCGTGATGGTGTTTCTATATTCAGACAGACTTTTAAATGTCAGAAGAAAATGTTTGTTTGTTTTCTAAGTCATAAAATTGTCAGGAGTGCCGATTTTACGACAGGGTGGGTCTTATGTTGTTTCAATGGGGGAGAAATAGTACAAAAGTCTCACCCAGGTAATATGAAAATCAGAATTCAACAGAGGTGTGTTTTGGGATCAGACACGTGAATTTTCATCTTCTACTCCAGCGACCTCTCTGCGAAAGACCTGTGACATATGGTAACATACTGTATAGGGATTTCTGTCTGTTTTATTATTTTATTTTAAGAAACTGTTCTGCATTTATTGCAACTGTATGCTCTTGTAAAAATCTTTTTATGTAATCTAAGCAGGGTTGAGTAAAGTTTTTAACTCGCGCCCCCCCCTGTCTCCTTACCTGCTGCCTCGCGCCCCCTCTCCTCCTCGGCTCTGGCGTCAAATGACGTCACGAGGTCATGTGACATCACGTTGCCATGGCAACGTGACATCACGTGACCCCGCTGCGTCATTTGATGCCGGTTACCATGGCGACGCGTCGCCGAAGATCAGCTAAGACAAGCTGCAGAGGCATCACGCGGTTCCCCCGGCACTTAATTTAATCCCCTCTGTAGCCGCCACGCCCCCCTGGAAATTCTCCCGCCCCCCCTGCAGGGTGCGCCCCCCACTTTGCACACCGCTGATCTAAAGCATTGTATTTTTTATATATATTAAAATAATCTTTAATAAGTAATGCTTTGGGCTATGAATAAACTGTTGCCCGATCATGAGAGAGTATTTACATTTTCGGACACATTTTGCTACAACAGATTTGTGTGTGTTAAGTGCATAGTTTTTTCTTTAATAAACATGGACCTGAGACCATGGCAGATATATATACATTATATTACAGTATATATATATACTGTATTACATATTTCTTGAATGGTGAAAGCAAATAGATATGATTGCAATCGAGTAAGGGGTTAATATCAACTCATTGAAAGTGCCTTGAGCAGGAGATAGGTGAGTTGGCTAGAGTAGCCATGTGTATTAACCCTGATTGCAGATCTAAGTCACCTGCTCAAAATTGTGCTGTTCGTGACAGATGGTATATGGGGACGGATTGAGGGGAGATATTGTTCATTTGAGGGGCCGTTGCGAAGGTGAAAAGTGGGCCAGCTAGTGAGCTGTGTATTAACCCTTGTCCCATATGCAGGTCACATACTCACAGGTGTGCCGTACGTGACACCTTCCCTAGAAACACATTGCAGGAAATATCCCATCTCACCCTAGTGATCCCAAGTCTTCGATACTACACCAATGCTGGTCGTTGATGATCTTTCAGGGGAGGGGGGGGGGCAAAGCGTTAATGAAGATAGAAATCCCATGATAGATCCCTCTGACAGGGAAGGGGTTAAAGTCTTTTCATGCATGGGCAATACAATCTCATCGGCCAAGCAAAGCAGTGATGCTCAAGGGAATTAATGATCCAAATGTATTTGCTTCCGCGCAGATAACAGGTACATTGAGATGAATAGTTGAAGCATGGAGAAACCACGTCAGTCCAACTGTACATATGGAGCCCGTGAACCATAATAAATGGCTAATACAGAGTATAAGAGGCTACGAAGCCACTACTTGTTTACCTCTCTCTCTCTAATAAAGGTTAATCTTTAACCGTGGGAACTCAAGTGGTTATATTACAGTTGACTTGATGTTCATAAGACTTTGGTTACAAAGTGTCCTGCCCAGGACTAACATCTCCACTGTTGAGCCAGGGGGATGGGGGGCTGACAATTTTTTGGCCAGGGAGGGGAGATGGGCATGAAAAGTTGTTCATCAGGAGATTCTCTGACAAGTTGAGCAGCGGGGATGAGAGGAGGGTTTGGGGTGCTCATAAGTTGTTCAGCAAGGGGAGCTGTTCAGCTACCGGCACCCCCTATGGAGGTAAGTATTTCAGGTAGCAAGGGGTCCCCACAGCTGAAATGAATGCGTTACAGTTCCGGAGACCCCCTGGTTCAATCCTAACAATATATTGAACAAGAGGAGGAATTTAAATGTTTGCAATGTGCCCTGACTTTAACGCTGTAAATCTGTCTGAACTGAACTAATGATGCTTATATGTATATTGAGGTGATATGATTAATGCCTTTTTTTAAAGCAGAAGCCTGTCCTTTCCCCCTTCCCTCCCTATTTTTATATAGGTGTGATGTATTGGTCTCGAAGCTGAACTGCGTTTATTTCAGCTCTGGGGACCCCCTGGTTTCCAAGAAGGTGCCCCAGTACTTCCTGGTTATTATTTAAAGCCCAGCACCATACCGGCCAATGAGAAGCCTATTAGGCTCAAATTGACCTTTTGGTTAATAGGGGCAATTCCAACTGGGCCCATACTGTCCAAGTCTCCCAGATACTCTGGGAATCTCTTGAACTCTTGGGTAGTCTCGGGACTCTGGGGGAATCTCTCAGGGCAGCCTGTGTGTGAGTGCGGCTGCATGGAGTCTGCTCAGAGTGCATCACTGTATGTGTACCCGAGTCAGTCTGCTCTGTGTATATCAGTGTGTATATCTGAGTCAGTACAGTTTTATGGCCATATGGGGTCCCTTAAATCTGTTTCCCCTTGTAGGCCCTTGATAGCCAAACCTGACATCGTCCACTGTAAATCAGAGTAACAAGCAGTAAACAGGACATTTGGAAAGCTGAGAGGCATCAAGTAAACTAGTCTGTGGTGTTATGAAAAGATCCATGTAGCAGAGTGATCTGAAGCTCGTACAATCCCAATTAATCAGTGAGTGTACGATGGGTTCCATAACAGCTGGTTTCCTTTCCGATGTCCTGTCTTTCAGGACAGATGTTAAACTGAAATAACACGTCCTTTAAGCTCTGGTTTGCCTTGTTTTAGGGGGAGATCATTTCTGTAAACTTCCTCTGACAGGGGAAGGGAGAGGATGGTGCTGGTTTTGTTTTCAGAATGTTTGTGAGATGAAAGGGGATCTGTAGATACATTTCCATGTTGGTTTTGTCAATGAATATCAGCGTTCTGTTGACTTCTAAAGTGTTGCCTACGTATGTTTTAACAGGCGCTGTGATTTCTGAGGTCAATCTCATTCCACTCCTCCTAAGAATACATTTCTCAGGGTTGTATATAAATATATAAAGAATACATGTATGTGTTTGTATATCTATTCAGAAGTGGGAGGGGGGAGGGAAGAGCGGGGCAGCTGCCCCAGGCATGGCAGTTTAGGCTGAGTCCATGCTGCCGCAGACCGCATGGCGAGATCAAATGCCTTAGGCCTCGGGCATGGTCAGCGCTTATGCGCTGACCCGTGCTGAGGCGCGCTGCTGCTTGGCACTGAGCCCCTGCAGCCGCAATGAGAGCGGCTGTAGCAGGGGCTCGCGCACGCACGCTTGGGGAAGTGTGTGTCTCACGGAGGTTTCAAATTTGGCGCTCGCCGGAGCACAGGGCCGGTCACGTGAGCGGTTCGCCCAATGAGGGCGAACCAGCTCCGTGACATCACTGGCCCGCTCCCAGACCTTCCCCCGGACGGCGCGCTGTGTAAGGCCAGGGAAAGCACCGCTTTCCCTGAGCCACAGCGCGCCTCCGTCCGTCTCACATTTTAACCTGGTCTGTAACTGTTTCATACGCTCATAATATATATTTTCTTTAACTGTGCACACAATGTCTTGTATATAATGTATACCCTGTTCATTTATGTAACTGTACTTGAAACCATGTATTATTTGTTTTACTCTGTGCCCAGGACATACTTGAAAACGAGAGGTAACTCTCAATGTATTACTTCCTGGTAAAATATTTTATAAATAAATAAATAAATAATTCACTATGTCCCAGGCCTAAGGCATTGACCAGTTAAGGTTGCCTTTATTCTGCCCAATGATAGGGGTGGGATTATGACATCACCAAAGGGGATATAAAGAGGGCTGCAGAAGCTTCCAGACCCCAGTCTCCTTGAGGACACCAGAGGAGTCTCACCATTAGAAGTGTATGTCTTAAATGTGTAACTATATGTATATAGTATGGTCACCTTTTATTATTTTGACGTTAGGGAAGAGTGTCCTTTACCTAATAAGGGCCACTAATAATGCAGGGTCAGGAACATCATACCTCCTTTTTTTTTTTTTTTTAAACAACTTGGGGTGTGGTGGGGTGTGGTGGGGTGTGGTGGGATGTGGCACTCGTTGCAAGGTATCCCTAGATCAGGGACCCAGGGGAGTGCCACACCCAGAGTTGCTCTAACGCAACTTTACGCCTTTGCACACCAGGCTACCATAGTATGGACTAGTAGGGAGCTGTATAGGATGACAGGTAGATGGGAACCTTGATAGAAGTTACACCCCTGCTCAGAGACCTGTGCGGTGCCTGGAAATACCTCAAGTCCACTAAACCAAGAGATTGCATATTATCCATAACTAATGGTAATGGAAGATGACAAAGCCGGTGTGCCTCTGGGAAGCTACCTGGCCACCCAGGGAAGAAGTGTGTATGATGCAAGTTTGTCTAAATAAAGACACTTGTGTGTCTAATAAAGTTCCTGGCACCCTTATTACCACCTGCTTACAACACCAACCGTCCCGGAACACCAGCACCCTAAGGCTAAGGCCCCGGTAACTCCGCTGCAACACGCGCCCGCGAGATTGGCGGCGTGTGCAGCCGATTCCCCGGTCTGCAGCTCACTGGAGGAAGAGAGACCAGGGGGGGGCGTGGCGGGGGAGTGACGGGGGCGCGGCCATGACGTCTCCCGGCAGGTTCGCCCTCATTGGCTGAACCGCCGAGGGGCGTGGCTTATCGCTCCGTCGCGAGTCCTGCTCTCAATTCTATTGAGATCAGGAGCAACTAACGCCACAGCGCTGCGACCCCCCCTCTCAGCGGGCCCGGCTCCATTGAGGGGAGGGCTCTCGTCCGTGCAGCGTCCGCCACAGCAGGCGCTGCAGTAGGCAGCGGGGGCAAGGCCTTAGAAAAGGTATGAGAGGCTCAAAGCACCAACACCAATCTATATTACCGCACTTAGATGTGACCCTCTATTAGGGCAAAGAGAGGCTACACCTATGTAATAAGAAGCTAGGGAATGCACTTCCATTCAAGTGAATTCCACTGGGATACACCAAAGGGGCCAGTATTGTGTAGTGGATGAACAAGGTAATACAAACATAGAGGTCACATAGACTTACACCCATAGAGCAGTATATTCACTGCACAGCCTTAGGGTATTATACAATGGGCAGTTTTCTGCCTCATTAGTTTGAAGCCTATGCTGCCTTTCAACCTTCTTACCAGCAGCTGTATAATTAGTGGACAGGAGCCTCTATCCTGGCATTTTCCACATCCTACTATGCTCTATAGCAGGGGTGCGCAAACTGGGGGGTGCGCCACCCCTGGGGGGGGGTGAGATTTCTCTGGGGGGGCGCAGGCGGTTGCAGAGGCCCCGTGCTCTTCCCCAGGCATTAAAATTAAATGCCGGGGGATTGCGTCAGGCCTCTGGAACCTAAATTTACCTTGCTTCAGCCGGCGTCTGGAAGGGTCTCCATGGCAATGCCGCGGGGTCATGCTGCGTGACGTCACGCGCGTTGTCCAACGTGGCGTCAAATGACGCTGCGGGTGATGTGATGTCACATGACCCCGCGCGTCATTTGACGCCACACAGAGCTAAAGGGGGGGGGGGGGCACGAGTACCGGAGGACAAGATGCAGGGGGGCGCAGGGGCAAAAGTTTGCGCACCGCTGCTCTAGAGCTGACTTATCCATGCTAGAGAGTTTACTGTAGTTCCATTCATGTGAATGAAACTCCCTATAAACCCTTCCCAAACCTCCTATATTCGCTCTCTATAACCCACCTAACTGCTCCTATAACTGCATCCTATAACCCCTCCTCTAACTGGTCCTATAGCCGCTCTCTATAACCCCTCCTAACAGCTCCTATTACTGCTCCCTATATCTCCTCCCCTATCTGCTCCTATAACCGTTCCCTATAACTCCTCCCCTATCTGCTCCTATTACCGCTCCCTATAACGTGCCCCCTAACTGCTCCAATAATCGCTCTCTATGACTCCTCCCCAACTGCTATAACCTCTCCCTATAACTCCTCCCTTAACTGCTCTCCTATAACGCTGCCCCTAACTCCTCCTACAACTCTTCTCCTAACTGCTCCTATAACTCCCCTCCCCCCCTCCCAACTGCTCCTATTCATATTCCTATTATTATTATAGTTTATTTGTAAAGCACCAATGTATTTCGCAACGCAGTAGAATGGGGTGCAGGGTTATGTATGTAGCACACTTTCCTTCACCCCCTGGGAGATAAGGTGCCTACTGTGTGTGTGTGCTTTACCTGTGGCTCGCAAGAGACCTGAACCTCCGCCGCGGGGATCTTGGGGTGTACCTGATTCGTTATGTAACAGCGTCTCCACCTGTGCGGGATCCCAACTATGCGGGATAACTCCGTGCAGGACCATATATGTACAACACACACACTGATGCAACAGAACAATGGATAACAATAATACTACTAGTTACAGCTAACTATCCAGCCGTGCAGGGCAGTAACCCACCACCGTGTAACCCACACCGTGTCCACAGTACCTGATGGGACCCTCGGCACCCAACCACCCAGATGTCCACGAGGATAAAACCCCTACCACCCCAATGTGTGGTCAGCGCTGCCACTATGGGGTATGTTAATGGTTGGTGCACTTGGTGTAAAGGTACCTGTCGGGTGCTCCAGCACCCGGGCGTGCCGATGGGAAGACAAAAGGGATCCGCCGATCCAGTGATGTCATCCGCGATGAGTCCACCTCCGCGTGGGGTGGTATCCTGTTCGAGTGTCCCACATGACGATAGTCTCTAATCTTGGCAGGGTGGTCTGGTCCCAGACCACGATTATCAGGGCAGCGCAACGTTGCAGCTGTGTCCCTGAACTACCAAACAGCTTATGGGGCAGGGTCCCTACCTAAGGGCCTGACCCTGTAGCAGCCACAATCTATACCTGCGAGTCAGGGCCTAGCTGGGCCTAGGGGGAATCTAGCCTAGTGCAGAGGGTCACAGACCCCTGCACCTACCTTCTACCCTGATCTTGTCCCAGCACCGACTGCTAGCGTGGTCAGAGCGCGCGAAATGTATCTAATCCTGAAGCAGGGGATTGCTGCAGCCCTGTTGGCTCTGCTGGAACACCTGATGCCTGCCCCTGTGCATGCTGGGGGCTGTAGTCTTCTTGGGAGCTATTCTCCCATTGGCCGCCTCGCGTGCCTATTCCGCGCATGCGCCAAGCTAGGGTAATGGCCGCCGGCTGCAGTGACTTACTGCGCATTACCGATGGCGGCGCCCTATAGCGAGAGCCGCCGGGAACCTCCGGAAACGCAGTCACAGACACAACCTCCCAGACACTCCTGGGAGCTGCCCCCTGCCTCTGCTGCCTCACGCGCCCACACCAGGAGGTAAGGGGCTGGGGGAAAGACCAGGGGACCCGTGCTATAAGTATATTACAAAACAGTTACATACAAGAGTGGACAAACATGCACAATAAGGTCGCTGCTCCTGAGAGCTTACAGTCTAGAGGGAATGAGGGACAATGTTGAAACAAAAGGTAAAGTGGCTGCTCATTGTGGGATGGAGTATGCCTCAGAGTGGTCCAACCACATAGCTGATCACATTAAGGTTTGAGGATGAGGATGTTAGGGCATCTTAGACAGGAGATGGGGTTGGAGGGGGGAGTTGGATGTTAGAGGTATGCCAGAAAGGCTTCCTTGTAAAGTTGAGTTCTCAGAGAGTGTTTAAATGTCTAAAAGCTGGGGGAGAGTGTGATGGTATGTGGTCGGAAATTCCAAAGAGAGGGGCAGCACAGGAGAAGTCTTTCAGGTGGGAGTGAAAGGAGGTAATGAGGCAGATGTCGTGGGCAAAACGTAGGGGGCGTTTAGGGATATCTTTGGGGATGAGGGTTAGATAGTTAGGGTGACCCAGATGTCCTGGTTTAGCCGGGACAGTCCCGGTTATTTAATGCCTGTCCCGGCTGCCCGACATTATTTAAAATGTCCCGTTTTTTTGTGAGTGTCCCAGTTTTGGCCATCAGAGCAGGGGAGGCAGCAGAGAGCAGAGAATGCTGGCAGAGAGGAGAGCAGGAGGAGAGTGCGGAGCCCCAGCAGTGAGTCAGTGTCTGCTGCCAGGGCTCAAGATGGCTTCCCCCCATCCATACTCCACAGTAAAAGGTAGGGTGAAGAATGTACAGCACACATCACAAGCATTTATCAAATTGTAACCCTTCTATTTCGTACAAACATAGTAATTGACAATACACAGAACGAGTACACAGACTGACAGATACATAAATACACATTACAAGGGAAAGAACACTAAGGAATGGGGGGGGGGAAGGTATGGAGGTGTGAAATATTTTTTTTTTAATGTGTCCCGGTTTTTACTTTTGTAAATCTGGTCACCCTCTATAGTGAAGGGTCGATCCTACTCTACAGGCTTTGGTGGCAGTCGATACTGAACCTTATGGGCACACATCGGGGTTCTCTGGCAGTGAGGTACCCTCTTATGTGACACTTTTTAGCTTTCAAATTCCTGTCCCCAATATGAATGACAACCTTCTCGCCAGTTTGTAGGGTTACCCAATGTGGAGTCTTTTCTCCAGTACCTTGTAAAGTAGCCTTTATGTTCTCCCCTAGCTGTTCCTGTAACCGCACCCTATAACTTCTCCCATAACTGCTCCTATATCTGTACCCTATGACCCCTCTCTTAACTGCTCCTATAACTTCTCCTGCAACTGCTCCCTATAGCCCCTCCCCTAACTGCTCCTGTAACCCCTCCTCTTACTGCTCCTATAACATCTGACTGACAAACACAGACTCCCGCTGATGCACAGCACCTTCCATACATTGCCACATCACAAACCGGGCGCTCTTCACGCCAAATGAAAGCAATACAAGTTCATTTGTGTCCTTTGAGGCTTAGCCCCAGTGTGATATATGTACGTAACAATTATGTTACTGCCCATAAAATGTTTATTTAACTTTCTGTCTTCCTGCTTGTGCCGCTCTGATGTGCAGAAGCCGTGAGATTTTTATTGCAGAACTGAGGCCAGCCACATTCCCACGGTCCGCACCGCTCCCGGGCATGCTAATTTCTCAAATTATTCAATTTGCAGCTAATCTTCTGATTTATGGCCACGTCATTTCTGAGCGGCGTGACGCGTGGTTGTTCCTACTCTTGACTCAGTTAAAAATTGTATCTTTTTTTTTTTTTTTTTAGAGATTTGATTTTGTCTGAAATTAGAATTTTTTCCCCGTTAACCTTCTAAATATTCGCTTGTTAGCCCCGCTGCAATGTGTTGCAGAACCCTGTGGCAGTGAATGGGTTAATGCCACCAAGGGTGCTCAACTTCAGTCCTCAAGACCCCACCACATGGGTCAGGTTTTCAGGATATCCCTGCTTCAGCACGGGTGGCTCAGTCGAAGGGATATTCTGAAAACCTGACCCGTTGGGGGGAGGGGGGCCCTGAGGAGTAAAGTTGCGGATCCCCTGAGTTAATGACAATTAAGAGGTGTAGAGGTATTGTATGGTTCATTGTATCGCTCTGAAAACATCTATGCAGAGGAAAATCCCTGCCCTTTGCCCCTTCCAAGTCTTTGTAGCGATGCCTCAAAACCTGGTGTGATTTGTAAGCAAAACCTACAATATTTACAGCTAGTGACCCTACTGCTTGTTTCCAGTGCCCTAGCTCTGACCACATCCAAAAAACACCAGAGAAATCCCAATTGCGAGAATTATTAACTATGAACTATAACCCCATTGTAAATAATGATTACAATGTCACTGTTGCGATGTAGAAACCATGAGATTATCTGTTTATCCACAGGTCCCCAAACCTGCATCATTCATCCCACTGCCATGTCATATAGCTGCAGCCAAGGATTCTGGGTAAAAACATGCAATGGAGCACAACGACTGGTTGGACCATCTTGGTTTCCCATCCATTTTTCCATGAATGTTTCCCTAGAGCTTCTGCCTGCTGCATTACACAGCTTGGACATTGTCTGGGACAAGGAGGGGCAGTCAGTATTTATTACAGATGTCTCCAAATTGGCTTTTGCAATATTTTACATGGCGTTTCCTTGCATTTTGCGCTCTTTCCCAAAGTGCTTTGCCAAAGCTCACATTGCTCAGATTGTCACCAGAATTGCCTCCGATTGACAGAGTTTGACCGATTTCCACCTAAATAAAATAACGGTGTTACATATAGGGCCGCGTGACCTGGTGCATTAACTTTCAATGCTTGGCGAATTTGTTCTGCGAAGCTTGCCAAATTTTCACAAAAATAAGCAAAGTTTGCCTTGGTGAGAAAAAACATGCACAGCTCTACTATCCATGGCTCCTGTTGTAATATCAATCCTTAAATCAGTGTTTCTCAACCTTTTCCCACAGGGCTCCCCTAACTGAGATCCTCCATATCTCCATTTTTTCAATTGTCCCATTTTTTTAAGTAAGTTAAAAAAAAAAAATGTCACACTTCCAATTACAGTGTTATCATAATTGATTCTGTTTTTCTGCTATTTTGTATGCAATATATTCATATGACATTGCAGAATTTAACTCAATACACTACAAGCAAGTGTAGCCCCGGTAAGAAATGGGGGCTATATATCTTTCTCCTACTGGTGTAAGTCCTGCTAAGGGCAGGCCGCCAGTAGTTATCATGGGTTTCCCCCGCTTCAAGCCCTGCCGTGATTGGTGGAGGTAGGCACCTGACTCTATGTGCAGGCATGAGACACAGGGGAGGGCCTGCTGGCATCATGAGGGGTGGGGCTGGCTAAAGTTAGTACTGCCTGCTCCTGTAAGTGACAGTGAATAAAGTTCTGGTCTGTCCTGCGTTGAGACCTAAGCTGTTCTGTCCTGGGAGCTGAGAGCCATGATTAGAGTGACACCTGTGTTTGGAGGAGAGGGAGAAGACCAGCTTGTTTAGAGCTGACAGAACTATAGCTGGTAGACCAATGCCCCTCACCCTGCTCAGGGGGTGAGGGGGGGAATCTTGCCTCACCCAGAGGGTATACCCTTGGGGTGGGTGTCGGGGGTATTGAAGCCCCATACAGCCCATCCTGCAGGGGTACAGCCTGGAGGAGAAGGAGAGGAGGACAAGACCCTGTACCTTGTGCTGTGTGCTGCTGACCTGCTGTACAGAATAAAGACATTGCTACTTTTATACAAAAGACTGTGTGAGATTGAAATCTCTCGCCCTGGGACCAGGGCTTCTCTGGGAGGATTTCACCTTATCCCGTAAGGCTCGTCAGAGATGGAGGCGCTGCACCACCGTTGCTAGAGAAGATGGAGGCATATATCCCAGAAACCTGTCCCTGTTATCCCCTATACCACTGCGGGAGACTCAGGCCCTCCTGTTCCTCACAGGTACGCACCACCCACATACATGTAACCAGCCCTCACTACACCCTAGGGGTCCAGTCTGCGACCGGGGGGGGGGGGGGAGACATGGGTTACATTTGGAGGCGAGCTGCTGAGATCCAGAACAGGACAGGCTTTCAGCGAAAGCAGAGCTGGAAGAGATAAGTGCACCTTCCAGGCAAGTACTATGGAGAGTAAGGCATATATGCATACCAGGGGTAGTGTTACGCCGGTGCTGCCCGCAGACCAGACTCGTCCCTTATACTGAGGTGGGGACTTATAAGTGCACGCACCCGCAGCAGAAGGAGCGTGTCCGGAGTGTGGTGTTTTGGCGTTTCCACGCCAGGTGTGAACAGGTGTAGCAATACTTGCCGGAACCGGTACTGAAGGAGCGAAGTGATTTCCGTAGCCAAAGGTCAGGGAGAGAGAGATCCGGAAGATCGAGGTCCAAGCTGAGGTCGAGGGATGGAAGAAGCTGCAGGGTCAAGAGGGAGCCGGGATCCAGAGACAGGTAAGCACGTCCGCCAAGCCGGGTCGTAACCTGAATGCACGAAGACAAAGGGAGAGCCAGAATAGACGTCTGTAGCAGAGACTATGTGGAGCGATGTGAGAGAGACAGAACAGGCATTAAGTACTGTGGCTGACCAATGGTTAACGGAGGCAGGCCTGGAGGAGCCCCAGGAGCAGTCCAGGATTGTTTTCCATAATACGCTGCCAGGTGATAAGGTTTAGGGTTAACTAGTAACCAGCGTGTGGGAGGGAGGTGTGGCTTCACTGCAAGAGCAGTGAATAATTTAGCTGGTGCTGGAATGTGTTCCGTTACAGCAGGGGATGCGCGCGCAGAAGCAACGGCAGGCAGCCGAGCACCAGCCCCGTGCGGGGCAGCAGCAGCCTGACGGGGAGGACGGGGAAGTCCCCTCAGCAGGGAGGCCGGGCGAGGAGGGAGCCGCACAGCCGCGGGAGCGGACAGAGGTGAGGGGAGGTCACGCTGCGACTGACGTGACCCCCGAGTCCTCACAGTACTCCCCCCCTTCAGGGTCGGCCTCAGGACAATCCTTCCATGGCTTGGATGGAAACTTTTTCCGGAAGCGTTTAATAAGTCCTGGTGCGTGGATATCATTAAGAGGTACCCAAGACCTCTCCTCGGGTCCGAAACCCTTCCAATGAACCAAGAAATGGACTTTCCCTCTGGAGAGATGGGAATCTAGTATGGTCTGGACCTCGTACTCTTCCTTGCCCTGTATGATCACAGGATCTGGTTTAAGAGTGTGGTCTGGGAACAGAGGGCTAGAGATGAACGGTTTGAGAAGTGAAGTATGGAAAACATTAGGAATTCGCATGCTTGGGGGTAGTTGAAGACGGAAAGTCACTGGGTTAACCTGCTCCATGATAGGAAATGGCCCCAGAAACCTAGGAGCCAATTTGGGGGAAGGGGTTTTGAGGCAGATATTTCTAATAGACAACCAAACCTTGTCCCCTGGTTTGTAGTTGGGTGCAAGTTGGCGACGGCGGTCAGCCTGGACTTTAGAAGACAGGGAGGCCCTTTGAAGTGCAGATTGAATTCTGGCCCAAGAGTCCTGTAGGAGGGAGATGTGTTCATCCACAGCTGGAACTCCAGAGGAGATCTTAGAAATAGGTAGGCAAGCCGGGTGATAGTCGTAATTAATAAAGAAAGGTGTCTCACCAGTGGATTCATTCCTGGTGGAATTAAAGGCATTCTCAGCCCAGGAAAGCAATTCCGTCCAGTCATCCTGGGAATCA
Source organism: Ascaphus truei (assembly GCA_036426205.1). Taxonomy (NCBI): domain Eukaryota; kingdom Metazoa; phylum Chordata; class Amphibia; order Anura; family Ascaphidae; genus Ascaphus; species Ascaphus truei. The sequence goes on from CM071573.1 coordinate 59,891,844, forward strand.
GAGACGAAGCACCTTAAATACTTCTCGAGAGATTGATTGACCCTCTCGGTCTGTCCATTAGACTGAGGGTGATAACCCGAAGAGAAGGAGGAAGCAATACCCAGTCTTCTTGTGAAGGATCTCCAGAATCTGGAAACAAATTGAGAGCCACGATCCGATACGATGGACGTGGGTACGCCATGGATCCGGAAAATTTCTTTGGAGAAAATATTGGCTAGGGCGGGTGAGGAGGGTAATCCTTTGAGAGGAATAAAGTGTGCCATCTTGGAAAACCGATCCACGACTACTAGAATAGTGTTCATGACATTCGACCTAGGCAATTCGACAATAAAATCCATGGATATGTGGGACCAGGGGCGTTCCGGGATGGATAAGGGCAAAAGAAGACCATGGGGTCTCTGGCGAGGAATCTTGTTGCGTGCACATAACGGACAGGCCCGGGTAAACTCAAGAATAGATTTGGCCATATTGGGCCACCAAAAGGTACGACGGATGAGGTCCAAAGTCTTCTTGTAGCCTGGGTGTCCTGCCGAACGGGAAGCATGTCCCCATTCCAGAATCTCCGGAATAAACTTGGCCTCCACGTATAAGGTATCCTTCGGGATCTCAAGATCGCTAGGAAGTGGCTTTGAGACTTGATGATCCTCTCAAGGTATTTTGAATGTAGCGACCGCGAGGATCTTTTGTTTGGGAAGGATAGACTCTGTAGTTTTCTCTGGTCTCTCATCAGAAGAATATTGTCTAGAGAGAGCATCCGCCTTGACGTTTTTAGTGCCGGGAATGTAAGACAAAATAAAATTAAACCTGGAGAAAAATAACGACCAGCGGGCTTGGCGGGGGCCTAAGCGACGGGCATTCTCGATGTATAAAAGATTTTTGTGGTCCGTGAGAATAGTGAACGGCTCTTTTGACCCCTCCAACAGATGTCTCCATTCCTGAAGGGCCAACTTGACGGCCAAAAGTTCTCTATTGCCCATATCATAGTTCCTCTCAGCTGGGGAAAACTTCTTCGAGAAAAAACAGCAAGGGTTAAGTTTATCCTTGGGAGAAAACTTTTGGGATAGGACAGCGCCGGCCCCGCAGTCTAAAGCGTCTACCTCTAAGGTGAAAGAAAAATTGGTGTCTGGGTGTCGAAGGATGGGAGCTGAGACAAAAGCTTGTTTTAGTGTTTCAAAAGCTATGACTGCCTCAGAAGACCAAGACGAAGGATCAGCTCCTTTTTGGGTCAGTGCTGTGATCGGGGCGATGATTGTGGAGAAGTTACGAATAAACATCCGGTAATAATTGGAAAAGCCTAGGAACTGCTGAATAGACTTGAGGGAGTTAGGTTGCGGCCAATCAATTACGGCTTTAAGTTTCTCAGGATCCATGGCCAATCCCGTGTTGGAAAAAATATATCCCAGAAAAGAGGTGGTAGACTGGTGAAAGAGACATTTCTCCATCTTGGCAAACAAACGGTTCTCTCGGAGACGGGAGAGTACAAACTTAGTATGGATGATATGTCCTGTAGATTCTTGGAAAAGATAAGGATGTCATCCAAATAAACAATTACAAACTGATTAAGGACATCCCGAAAGACGTCGTTGATAAAGTCCTCAAAAAAACGCCGGAGCGTTGCATAATCCAAAAGGCATCACGAAATACTCGTAGTGGCCGCTATGGGTGTTGAAGGCAGTCTTCCATTCATCGCCCTCCCGGATGCGACTAAGATTATACGCCCCGCGAAGGTCAAGCTTTGCGAACACGTTAGCACCTTGAAGTCTGTCGAATAATTCAGAAATGAGAGGAAGTGGGTAACGGTTCTTCACCGTGATGCAGTTCAGTCCCCGGTAATCAATACACGGTCTGAGAGTACCGTCCTTTTTCTTGACGAAGAAGAATCCAGCTCCTGTGGGTGAATTGGAGTGCCGAATGAAGCCCCATTTAAGGTTCTCACGGATATATTCGTCCATGGCTTCCGTCTCAGGAAGAGAGAGGCGGTAGGATTTGGATTAGGGCAAAGTGTATCCAGGTACCAAGTCTATAGGACAATCGTATTATCTGTGAGGAGGTAGTAGTTCGGTTGGGTTTTGCAGAAGACATCAAGAAAAGCAGCATACGGAGCGGGCAATCCTCCCCTAGGGTTGGATGCATTGGCCAGCAGTCGAGGCGGAAGTACAGCTGGTGGAAACGGCTCCTCCGACCTCGACCTCCAAGCAATAGGATCTTGGGATGTCCAGTTGATGAGAGGATTGTGCTTCTGTAACCAGGGTAAGCCGAGAGTGACCGGAGTTCCGGGGGCGTGGATTACATCAAAGGCCAAGGAATGAGAGGAAAGGGTGATGGGGCGAGTCTCCAAGGAAATATATGCCGGGGTGAGCGGACACTCGTCAATCCCAACCAAGGCAACGGGAGACTTCTTCCTAACGAGTGGAATCTGGTTCTTTTCAGAGAAGGCTTGGTCCATGAAATTTCCTCCCGCGCCGGAATTGATAAATGCCGCAGTGGAGGTACGGAAGGTAGGACCCGAGAGAGAGACGTACTCACTGGGTTTGGTCGTTTCCCGAGCTTAGTGGACATTCACGGATCAGATGCTCAGAGGAATCCACCGACTTGGCGAGCTTGCTTTATTGGTGTCCGGGAACGCTGGACTCCAAGTTGCATCGGCTCTGGAGCCTCCAAAGCGGGTAGCGTGGAGACGGCAGGTCCTGTGGTAGGAGAGAATCTCGGAAAAGGAGCATGGAAGGGTGTAAATCGAGGAAGCTGGCGTTGGAGGCGGCGTACCTGCAGGCGCTGATCCACTCAATTGGCCTGGGAGATGAGTTCCTCCAGAAGCCCTGGCCTGGGTTGTGAGGTGAGCTCGTCCTTGACGGAATCTGTTAAGCCTCGCCAGAAGACTGAGACTAAAGCCTCCTGGCCCTATCGTGTCTCAGCTGCTATGGTCTTGAACTCCAAGGCGTACTGGGCCACGGAACGACGTCCCTGGGAAAGTTCAAGCAAAGAGTCAGAGGCAGTTTCTTGGTGTGCGGGGGTATCGAAGACCTGTCGAAAGTCTCGTCTAAAGGCTGCATAATCACGGGTGATATCGGGACGGAGTTCCAAAATTGGGGAGGCCCATGCCAGTGCTTTCCCTGTAAGCAGGCTGTACACATATGCCACTTTCTTGCGACCAGTGGAGTACTGCTGTGGAGCCATCTCAAACTGGATCTCGCACTGATTGAGAAAACCGCGACAGGCGTGTGGATCCCCTGCATACGGTTTAGGTGCCGGGATCTTCGGGCCGGAAGTCGCGGCAGTACCCGGTTCTGGCGACAGTGGCGGTGCGGTCCCAGGTGGTGCCTGAAAAGAAACGTCCTGTACCTGTTGAGTGAAAAGAGCCATTTGGTCAGTTAGGGCCTGGACTTGTTGATACATGGCCGTCATCATGGTGGCCATGTCAGTCTGGTCTGCGTCTTGTGGGCTCGACATAATGTTACGCCGGTGCTGCCCGCAGACCAGACTCGTCCCTTATACTGAGGTGGGGACGTATAAGTGCACGCATCTGCAGCAGAAGGAGCGTGTCCGGAGTGTGGTGTTTTGGCGTTGCCAGACCAGGTGTGAACAGGTGTAGCAATACTTGCCGGTACCGGTATTGAAGGAGCGAAGTGGTTGCCATAGCCAAAGGTCGAGGAGAGAGAGATCCGGAAGGTCGAGGTCCAAGCTGAGGTCCAGGGATGGAAGAAGCTGCAGGGTCAAGAGGAGCCGGGATCCAGAGACAGGTAAGCACGTCCGCCAAGCCGGGTCGTAACCTGAATGCATGAAGACAAAGGGAGAGCCAGAATAGACGTCTGTAGCAGAGACTATGTCGAGCGATGTGAGAGAGACAGAACAGGCATTAAGTACTGTGGCTGACCAATGGTTAACGGAGGCAGGCCTGGAGGAGCCCCAGGAGCAGTCCAGGATTGTTTTCCATAATACGCTGCCAGGTGATAAGGTTTAGGGTTAACTAGTAACCAGCGTGTGGGAGGGAGGTGTGGCTTCACTGCAAGAGCAGTGAATAATTTAGCTGGTGCTGGAATGTGTTCCATTACAGCAGGGGATGCGCATGCAGAAGCAACGGCAGGCAGCCGAGCACCAGCCCCGTGCGGGGCAGCAGCAGCCCGACGGGGAGGACGGGGAAGTCCCCTCAGCAGGGAGGCTGGGCGAGGAGGGAGCCGCACAGCCGCGGGAGCGGACAGAGGTGAGGGGAGGTCACGCTGCGACCGACGTGACCCCCGAGTCCTCACAGGTAGTCAGAGGAGCGTGGATTCCCGCACAGTATGCCGTGGGTGCCCTAAGAGGGTGATGTAAGATGGGTGTATGGCTATAGCTGTCCTAGTCCCTTGAGGCAGGAAGTGTGAGGCAACTGGGGGGGTTAGCCTGTTAACTTGTCCAGGGACCATGGCCCAGGGCCCGCACTATGAGTGGCCAAAAGTAGGAGACGCCCGTACCTTAGGGAGATGCCCGGGTACACTAGCCAGCACTCACATAAAACAAACCACAGAGAACTTGCAGGAAACGTCAGCGAGTGCGGTGCACATAGAAAGAGTTCTGCCTAGCCTGGGGTATGCCACATCATATCAGTGGGCAAAGCATTCGGAGAGTATGCAGAGAGCATTCAGTGAGCAGTCTGAGAGTAGTCAGTGTCTAGGAACGAGTTATGCACTAGACACTGAGAATAGTGAACTCATACATTTGGAGGGCTCATCAAAAATGGCAACCGTAGTGCCATCCACGGCCCAGCAGCTAGCAGCCGTCCCAAAATGGCGACTCCCGCCAATCCTGGATCGCGCACGTGAAGCGTGCAAAGAGACTGTTAGAGAAATGTGGCGGGAGATGTGCAGGGGTTTGGCGCCAAACCCAGATCCCCTGAAAAAGGAGCGGCGCGAAAGCCAAAGCCCACCCACCTGTGCTGTGACTGGCCGACAGACAAGGCCACGTCACACTGAGCGAAGGAGTGCCCCTCCTTTTGTTTCCACCAGAGGGAGGGGGCACAAGGAGAGCCAATCAGAAGTGTCCTCCCCAGCGAAGGGAGGGACAGGAAGTGAGAGCGAGGAACTTCACTTCTGTCTGGCATTCGAAGAGCAAGGAGCTGAAACATTGAACTGTTCCACCACTGAGCAAATAACGTCAAAGCTAAGCACGACAACCTTCCAGCTCCCAGGAGGCTTCCTGGTGGTGGAGACCGATGGCCGAGAGTACCTCCGGTGCCTGTGCATACACTGCAGGACACCCGGACAGGTACCAAGCACCAAAGCACGATGCCCTCAATGTGGCATGTTCTACCTATGGCCTAACGAACCATGGCCTATGATCAAGACCCCTCGGGGTGCCTCTCTAGGAACCCTAACGGAGGTGGCGGAGACAGCAGACGAGGCTGCCCTAGTTCCCTGCACCACTACCGAGGTGGGAACCAAGGCCCAGCCAACTACCGAGCCGAGAGAAACTCCGGCGGAGAAGAGCGCGACCGCAGTGGAGGTACCGGAGCGGGCCCGTTTCCTACCAATACCCACTGGCGGTGAGGCGAAAGACCCCGGTGACTCCATAGCGGAGGATCCGATCCAGTCGTCTTCGGAAGAAAATGGCGTTTCATCGGTGGCGATGCGCCTACCGACGAACCACCCCAGCTGTAAGAATGATGGCAGTCCACTTACCGGAGAGAGGGAGCAGACAAGTCCGGACACCCCCCGACGGCGAGCACTGGTCCGGCCTAAGGCCCGTAGAAGTCCCACGGCCGTGGTGACTCCCAGTGCGGTGGAGACGGGATCCGAGACGGCTCCGGAGGAAGCAAAGAGCATCAGCCAGCAGCAGCCAGTAACGAGACTCCACCACCCCCTTACTCCCGCCAGGCAAAGACGGAACCTGCAGAGGACGAGAGAGAGAGGCTTGAGGCCTACCTGCCCGTCCGCGGACCGGATGATCCACCACCGCCCCTTCCGGTTCTCGACGCACTTCCGGTGCGTGACCACGGAGCGGATGGAGATTCTGCGGGCGCCGACGACGTCACTTTCAGTTCCGGCTGGCACGGAGGCCCGGCGGCCATCTTTGCGGCCAGAGGAGCCGCCATGGCAGCTGCACTTGGCACCCTTGACCGCCACGGCATTCAGAGAGGAGCACGAAGCACGCCGGCAAGGGCAAGCAGAAAAATGCCCACTGGTCGTGGCATTACCAGATTGCTGGACACTGATACGGACATTGCTGATACCCCAGCCCTTGCCCCTAGCGCCATTGCCCCGGCCACTGCCCCTGCCCCATCACGAGTCATGACACCGGGACCTAGTGGGGATAAATCAAGCAAGAACCCCAAATATTCCAAAAATTGGAGGGATTGGGAATTGAGTGATGAGGGGTCAGATGGGGAAGTACCATATGCTAATGTGATGCGTGTGTCTAACCCTGTAACCTTTTCTCCTGTGTCTAGAGGGAGGGCACAAGGGTCCCACACTACTGCGGAGGCAGGGCCTGAAAGCAAAGTGGTCCACAGAATGAACCCCACTATCTACATCAATACTAAAGGTAGACGCAGAGGCTCGCACTCTACTGAGGTGGTCACGTCCGGTGTATCATCCCAAGCTGAATCAGAGACAGGTACTTCCAGTGCAGTGTCAGAGTACGAGCACCGTGACAAGTGGTGGGCACCCCTATTTACTGGGTACCACAAGGGTATGGACCGTACCAGGTTCCTGTTAATCAGGAACAACATAGTTGACCATTGGTGGGCGGTAGGTGCCTATACTCCCCAGGAGGTGGCAGATGAGCTAGAGCACAGATATCAAGAGATAGAATAGAGGAACATCCTTCCTAAGGGGCCTAGTATTTTGTATGACGATATTGCCCCAGAGGAGCCTGAGTTTTGGGTACTGCCAAGCAGGGCAGGTAACCGTAAACTCACAAGATTGAGCCGAGCCGACAGGGCCATAGTGGCTAGGTATAGGCAATCCCACGGGTATGATTTCCCTTATGTACCTGAGCCGATAATGAGTGAGATAGAGGAGCACCGAGATAGCTGGCTCAGAGAGGCTATGCAAGAGTACTTACGAACGAAATTCGGGAAGGCAGGCTACCACAATGAGGATAAGATCAGTGATGTAGTCCTGGCCTGGAGTGTGGAGAGGTGCATATACATGCACAGTGTGGTGTATCGGCCGGAGTCTGGGTCGGTGCAGCCATACTACATCACTGTGACTGATCATAATGGGCGGGAGGTACGCAAACCTGACCCGCGGCATTACTTGTAGGTTCTCCACCTTGGGAGGCACCTCTGTATTATTACACCATCTGGTGGATGGCTTGTTGTATATCATAACCTGCAATGTGCTTGTTTCCCAGATGTTCATCTGCAGGATGGTGCTGCTAAAGTTAGGTCCAAGTGTGGACCATTGGATTCCACCTGAGGGAGAGTGTAGCCCCAGTAAGAAATGGGGGCTATATATCTTTCTCCTACTGGTGTAAGTCCTGCTAAGGGCAGGCCGCCAGTAGTTATCATGGGTTTCCCCCACTTCAAGCCCTGCCGTGATTGGTGGAGGTAGGCACCTGACTCTGTGTGCAGGCATGAGACACAGGGGAGGGCTTGCTGACATCATGAGGGGTGGGGCTGGCTAATGTTAGTACTGCCTGTTCCTGTAAGTGACAGTGAGTAAAGTTCTGGTCTGTCCTGGGTTGAGACCTAAGCTGTTCTGTCCTGGGAGCTGAGAGCCATGATTCGAGTGACACCTGTGTTTGGAGGAGAGGGAGAAGACCAGCTTGTTTAGAGCTAACAGAACTATAGCTGGTAGACCAATGCCCCTCACCCTGCTCAGAGGGTGAGGGAGGGAATCTTGCCTCACCCAGAGGGTATACCCTTGGGGTGGGTGTCGGGGGTATTGAAGCCCCATACAGCCCATCCTGCAGGGGTACAGCCTGGAGGAGAAGGAGAGGAGGACAAGACCCTGTACCCTGTGCTGTGTGCTGCTGACCTGCTGTACAGAATAAAGACATTGCTGCTTTTATACAAAAGACTGTGTGAGATTGAAATCTCTCGCCCTGGGACCAGGGCTTCTCTGGGAGGATTTCACCTTATCCCTTAAGGCTCGCCAGAGATGAAGGCGCTGCACCACCGTTGCTAGAGAAGATGGAGGCATATACCTCAGAAGCCTGTCCCTGTTATCCCCTATACCACCGCGGGAGACTCAGGCCCTCCTGTTCCTCACAGGTACGCACCACCCACATACATGTAACCAGCCCTCACTACACCCCAGGGGTCCAATCTGCGACCGGGGGGGGGGGGGGGGAACATGGGTTACACAAACATCATTTATTTTTCTTTCCATGGGGCCCCCTAACGGTTTGTTTTAGGCACCCCCTAGGTCAGGGTGCGCAAACCTTTCCCCGTGCGCACCCCTGCCTGCTCTCCTCTGCGACTCGTGCCCCCCCTCCTGCTCGGACCCGGCGTCTAATGACGCGCGGTCATGTGACATCACGTGGCCCCACAGCGTCCTTTGACGACGGGTTACCATGATGACGTGTCGCTGGAAGGGAAGTATGTTATAGAGGCCTCGCGCGATCCCCTGGCATTAAATTTAAATGCCGTGGGGGAAAGTGCGGGACCTTTATAACTGCCGCGCCCCCCCCAGAAAACCTTGCGCCCCTCAGTTTGCGCATCCCTGCCCTAGGTTACAGGGCACTCTGGTTGAGAAACACTGCCCTAAACTAGGGGTACTCAACTCTAGTCCTCAAGCCCCCCCCTACTCCCCTCCAGCAGGTCAGGTTTTAAGGATATCCCTGCTTCAACACAGGTGGCTCAATCAGTCCCTGCTTCAGCACAGGTGGCTCATGCAGTCCCTGCTTCAGCATAGGTGTGGCTCAATCAGTCCCTACTTCAGCACAGGTGGCTCAATCAACGCGTCAGACAAAGACTCAGCCGATGATTGAACCACCTGTGCTGAAGCTGGGATATCCTTAAAACCTGAACTGTTGGGGGGGGGGGGGGGGGGGGGGGGCTTGAGGACGGGAGTTGAGCACCGCAGCTATAAACCATGAAAAACATTAGTAAATATTTTGTCAGCACGCTCCCCTGATCATCATCTGTTTGAGAGGAAACATTAAGAGAAATGTTTATTTATTTTGCGTGGGATTTAAAAAAATGATTTCTTAGAAAGCAGTCACTGGTTTCAGAAACCATTCTCTGAAATCCTTCTAGGAATCAAATCAAATCTAACTTTAGTATCCTAGCTCAATTATTTAACTTTTCATTTTTGTAACTCCTTCGGTGACAGAGCCCTGTAATGTCTAAAAATAAATTGAAACCATTTCTTAGTGGTATAGTCTTCCTTAGAGAGATTTAATCCCCATTAAATCCTCATTAAATTTGCTGTTTTAATTATACAAAACAAAGATTGTTCATCCTAGGAGTAAGTTAGGAAAGGTAGGTGCACTAAGCCCCAATTGGGTGTACTCAATACTAGTGAGGAATGATAGTGGTGACAGGGTTAATTAAAATACAACTTTTAATAACCAAACAAAAATGAAAGGGGACCGGGAGAGAGGTACAAAATGAACACAACGGCACAGGATATAAAAAGAATGCACGGGTCAGTGTGTAATGGATAAGTCGGATGGACTCATAGATCCAAATGACAGCTGTTTGGGTAATATATCTGTCACAGGGACGGTGGAATAATAGGGGTAAATCAAGCTGTGAGATAGTCAGTGTATATCTAGGGTCAGCTTGAAAAGGTAACCCCTTGTGTCAGAATGTGATCATATACTGACACACGGTCGTGATCCGGAAAGGGGTATGGGGAGGCTGACTGACTAAATGTCCGACTAGCGCCCTACTGATACTAGGATTATTCCTAGTCACACATTGCGTTGCAGTCACACACTTTTGTTATTTTTTTCTGTGTGGTCCTGCAACATCAGAGACCTCCAAGTTAGGCCGCGTCCATGTTTGGTGCTTGCGGGCGAGGCGCGGTTCCGCTCGGCACTGAGCCCATACAGCCGCAATGAGAGTGGCTTTAGTAGGGGCTCGCCTACGCTTTCGCGCTCTTGCAGAGGCGTAGGTCTTAGGGAAATTTTACATTTCCACGCTTGCCGGCACGCAGGGCCGGTCACGTGAGCGGTTCGCCCAATGAGGGCGAACCAGCTCCGTGACGTCACTGGCCCACCCGCCGACACGCCCCCGGACGGCGCGCTGTCTAAGGCCAGAGAAAGCACCCGCTTTCCCTGAGCCTCAGCGCGCCTCCGCATGCCAGCGGGAACCCTGGCCGAGGCCTTACCCCACACCAGCATTGGGCGGAAAATGGCAGCAGGGTCAAGGCTCTGCTTTCTATTAGTGACCCTATAGCCATGTTTGTAGTCCAGTAGCCATGTTTGTAGTCCGGTGGCCATGTTTGTAGTCCGGCGGCCATGTTTGTAGTCCAGCGGCCATGTTTGTAGTTTTTGTGTGTCACAACCGGCATACAAAAAAGCTATAAATCTGCAACCCAGGCGTTCCCGAACATATGGGAACCATGGATGAGCTCCAGGACACCCCCTGGTTCAGGCTAGATATAAAAATATATATATCCATTTTGGTGAAGGGAGAGGAACTGCTGCTGTAGAGGAGAAAATCTGGAACAAGAGCAGTTTTCCGCTTATAAAGTAAACTCAAGAGGATTTTGTTCAAACTGAAATTTGCTGAGCTCCCCAAGAAAATATTTCTACAAACAGAACTTTGCTCCAAATCCCTCAAATGTCAAACAGAAAATATTAGATGGTTGTGTAATCATTCTTCTTTACTGGATACGCACATCAAAGACAGAAATCGTGACTGTGAAAAGCCCAGAATATAAAATGGATGCTGTGTTTGTTGACAATTCATATGACAATGCTGTCGGTTTTCCAAAGATTCAGTGTTGTGGGCTTTGTGAATGTTTGGCAATAATTCCACATCTTTTCCCCATGTGAGATTTGCGGGACTGCTTATTAAAGCAATTAGCAGATGCACATATTAGAAAAAGATGTGGATATTTCTAAGTCTAATGTTTTCCATATTATGTGAGGGGAAAAAATCGCGTCTTAACTGGTCTAATATTTTATGATAACCGTGGGAAAATGTAAGATGTCTCTTAGAGGACCAGTCTGAGCGGGCAAATTCTTTTGCAGGGTTTTTTTTTTTTTTTAACATAGGATTGAAACAGGGTGTCCAGAGAGCTGAACCTCGTTAATTTCTGCTCCGGGGGTCCCCTGCTTCAAAAAATACTTGCCTCCAGGGCGTGCCGGTATCTCTCTGCTTTTAGAAGCTCTTGCGTCACGTCGGCCTACAAGAAGGCCGCACCGGATGATGTCATGGCTTCCAATTGGCCCGCAGGACTTGGGAGCTTTGAAAAGCGGCTATTAGGTGATCCTGGCTACCGGCACCCTCTACGGAGGTAAGTCTCTCCAGAAGCATGGGGTCCCCGGAGCTGAAATAAACGGGGTTCATTTTCGCAGACCCCCTGCTTCAATCCTATGTTTTTAAAAAAAAAAAACATTCATCTGCTTGGATTGCCTCTAAAGGCGAAATCTGAAAGAGCAGGACAAAAAAAAAGACTTTTTTTTTAAAAAGACTTAAAAGTTCATATGCACCTCCACTTTTCCTCCCCCTTCACTGCCCACCCACACTTCCTCATGAGTGGAGACGACCATGCAATGTTTGATTTAGTGAAATAATGTCACAGCTTTGTTAAAAATTTGTACCAGCAAAACTGGCCAGCTCAGTCTCTCCTATGGTTATCTTGCATTTCAGGTGAAGGATTCGAAAGAGCGAGCCGTGCAGGTAGCCTCCCCTCATCCTAATGCCCTTCTTAAATTAAATAAGGTCTTGTTAAGGGCATAACTGCACGGTTAACTCCCCTTCCCCCAGCGCCTTCCCATACCCCCAGCAGCACTTGTAACATGTCCTATTCCCGGCTGCTGTCCTGGTCCAGCTGCCAGGCTGGTACTGCACAGGGTAAACAAATGTCCTGAACCGGCCTGGTTGACGCGCTATCCAGCAGTCTTATTAACCTTGTGCCTTCCCTTTTCCAGGGCACCCATCAGTCCTTAATTAAATATATCCAGTTCTATTTCCGATAGGTGGACCCTGTCCTCTCTGTGTAGCACGACATTTTACCTTGATCTCCGGGTGTTTTAGAACCTGACCTCCCATAATGCTATTAAACTTGCCTATGGCCTTGTTAATCTTTTTTCCAAGCTTGGTTTACTCCAGCACCATTACGGGCGAGGTGCCAGACTCTTCTCGGCAAAATTGCAGACCAGATGAGGTCACCCTCTGCCCACATTACTCTTTTCCTGGCGCAATCGGCCTAGATCATGTACAGCAAGTTTAACGTGACATCGATGATATTCTCTTTATTTGGGAAGGCACAGCTGCTAAGCTTGAAGATGTCATCTTGTTCCTCAATAATAATAATAATAATCTAAATTTAAATTTTACATATAAATATAACTGTTCAAGCATAGACTTTTTAGATTTAGTTTTATATGTGGATGAAAATAAAATTTTAACAGAAACTTGTTTTAAGCAGGTAGACTGCAACAATTATATATTTTTTAAAAGTTGCCATCATCCACAATGGACCTCTAATATCCCTTTTAAGCAATTTGGAAGAGTCTGCAAGAATTGTTCAGATCTTGAGATTTTTGAATCTCAGTCTGCTGTGCTTGAACAGAGATTTATTGAAAGAGATTACCCACCCCTTGAAATAGCAGATGCTAAAAGAGAGCAAAGGAAATAGAAATAAGCCTTTTATTGAAGTTAAATCCTAAGAAAGAAGTCAAAACCAATTTCATTCCTTTTATCACACAATATAATAGTGAACATTTTAAAATTAATAAAATATTAAACAAACATTGGCACATTTTCAAAAGTGATCAAATATTAAAATACTTTTTACCAGATTGAGCTCAAGTAGTATATACGAAAGCAAGAAATATTAAGGATAAAGTATTGTATTGTATGTCTTTATTTATATAGTGCCATTAATGTATATAGCGCTTCACAGCCGTAATATACGTGACAATCATATAAATAACAAATAATACAAATAACAGGTCATGGGAATAAGTGCTTCAGACATAAAAGTAACATTTAGGAAGAGGAGTCCCTGCCCCGAGGAGCTTACAATCTAATTGATAGGTAGGAAGAACGTACAGAGACAGTAGGAGGGCGTTCAGGCAAGAGCGGCTGCAAGGGGCCAAGCTTTATGTATCATGTATCCCTCAGGTCAAGAAATAGAACCTGACCGCGATCAGCACTTCCGGTTACGGTCGACCAGGAACCGCAGACGTGTCTCAGTTCTCCCTGTAGAAACTCAGGAACTGAACATGTTTCGCTGATACACTCAGCTTCCTCAGGAGAATGAATTGTCCCTTGCAGGTGACCCTTAAATACACTGGGATCTCAGCTGTTCAATTATCCACAAATTGAATATAATTACAATCATATGAATTAAATAATAGCAGAGATGTGTGAAGTCACATAAACCATTACTCAGGCAGAAATGGATAAGAAGGGTAAATTAATGCATTCAATTCCCCATGTCTTCCTGGCATATCTAAGTGCACACAGATACAGTACAAGGCTTTGCTAAACACAATACATGGATGGTGCCATTGCACACAATATATATTTATACAAATCAAATAAAAAACATAAAATATCAGCAGGGGTAAATATAAAACCTATTGTGATTAAAAGATTACAAATGTACAAAAACATATTAGATCCGGAAATAATGGGACACTGACACAATTTTCATAATTTTGGCTCTGTACGCCACCACAATGGATTTGAAATGAAATAATCGAGATGCAATAGAAGTGCAGACTTTCAGCTTTAATTCAAGGGGTTGAACAATAATATCGTATGAAACGTTTAGGAATTGCAACCATTTTCATACACAGTCCCCTTATTTCAGGGACTCAGATGTAATTGGACAAATTAAGACAATCATAAATAAAATGTTCATTTTTAAGACTTTGTCGAGAATCCTTCGCAGGCAATGACTGCTTGAAGTCTGGAACGCATGGACATCACCAAATGCTGGGTTTCCTCCTTTGTGATGCTTCGCCAGGCCTTTACTGCAGCTGTCTTCAGTGGTTGTTTGTTCGTGGGTCTTTCTGCCTTAAGTTTTGTCTTCAGCAAGTGAAATGCATGCTCGATCGGGTTGAGATCAGGTGATTGACTCGGCCATTGCAGAATATTTCACTTCTTTGCCTTAAAAAACTCCTGGTTTGCTTTCGCGGTATGTTTTGGGTCATTGTCCATCTGTAAAGTGAAGTGCCGTCCAATGAACTTCGCTGAATTTGGCTGAATCTGAGCAGACAATATATCCCTATACACTTCAGAATTAATCCAGCTGCTTCTGTCTTCTGTCACATCATCAATAAACACTAGTGACCCAGTGCCATTGTAAGCCATGCTTGCCCACGCCATCACACTTCCTCCACCGTGTTTTACAGATTATGTGGTATGCTTCGGATCATGAGCCGTTCCAAGCCTTCTCCATACTTTTTTCTTCCCATCATTCTGGTACAGGTTAATCTTAGTTTCATCTGTCCAAAGAATGCTGTTCCAGAACTGGGCTGGCTTTTTTTAGATATTGTTTGGCAAAGTCTAATCTGGCCTTTCTATTCTTGAGGCTTTTGAATGGTTTGCACCTTGTGGTGAACCCTCTGTATTTGCTCTCATGAAGTCTTCTCCTTATGGTAGACTTGGATAATGATATGCCTACCTCCAGGAGAGTATTCTTCATTTGGCTGGATTTTGTGAAGGGTTTTTCTTTACCATGGAAAGGATCCTACGATCATCCACCACTGTTGTCTTCCATGGACGTCCAGGCCTTTTTGTGTTGCAGAGCTCACCAGCGCGTTCTTTTTTTCTCAGAATGTACCAAACTGTTGATTTGGCCACTCCTAATGTTCCTGCTATCTCTCTGATGGATTTTCTTTTTTTGTTGCAGCCTAAGGATGCCCTGTTTCACTTGCATTGAGAGCTACTTTGACCGCAAGTTGTGGGTTCACAGCAACAGCTTCCAAATGCGAATGCCACACCTGGAATCAACTCCAGACCTTTTACCTGCTTAATTGATGATGAAATAACAAAGGAATAGCCCACACCTGTCCATGAAACATCTTCTGAGTCAATTGTCCAATTACTTTTGGTCCCTTGAAAAAGAGGGGGCTACATATTAAAGAGATGTAATTCCTAAACCCTTCCTCCAATTTGGATGTGAATACCCTCAAATTAAAGCTGATAGACTGCACTTTAAGCCAATATTCATTATTTAACTGTAACTTGAATTTATTTTGGTACACAGCTGAAATAACAAAACTTGTATCAGTGTCCAATTATTTCCGGACCTAACTGATTATTGGCCATATAAGAAACGCCCTCTTGGGAGGCATAAGCCTCCAAAGAAAGAGCCCAAATACACATCCTCATAGATAATAAATAGAAATTGAGGTGGAAAATGAAGAAATAGACTTTATAGTGCAAAATATGCAATCAATAAAAAGTGTAATGACACCGGACAATAATAGTAGCGCACTCACACAACAAATACAACTATTGAATCAATACAAATAAATAAAAGAGAGGTTATATTCGCTGACAGAGGGCGGTGATCACTTCCGGGTACATCACGTCAGGGCCGTCTTAACAGCATTATAGGCCCCCGGGCAAAGCAGCGCACTGGGCCCTGCAAAATTTCTCTTACGAATGCAGTCATGCCAACTCTCCGCTACAAGTCGTGATTTTTCTCCTTCTACCGAGTTAGCGGGAGATTTGAATGTTGAGGCGGGTAATCGGAAAATGAGTGTTAAATTCTGGTCTTTGCATAGATTAGCATGGGGCCCCTATGCTCGTGGGGCCCCCGAGCAACTGCCCAGCGTGCCCATGCGTTAAGACGGCACTGCATCACGTCACACCCGGAAGTAGCCGGCTGGGCGGCGCACCATCGGGTATCACCGTGGAGCAGAGTTGCTAGCGCTGCCAACAAACAGGGCTCTGAAATCTTCAAGCGGACACACATCCTAACCGGGAGCCTGGAAAAGCGTCCCAGGATCCAGCAAGGAGACACAGTCCCACAACGGTCCAGCCCAGCTGACACTGAAGCAGGAGCAGAGTATCTAGAGAGTCTGTACTGTACAGGCGAATATAACCTCTCTTTTATTATTTTTTATTGATTCAATAGTTGTATTTGTTGTGTGAGTGCGCTACTATTATTGTCAGGTGTCATTACACTTTTTATTCATTGCATAGTTTGCACTATAAAGTGGTTCTGTATTTGGAGAGGAGTGGTACCCTCTCATTTGGGGCAGCATCAGCACAACATCTATAGACGTTACACACACTCAAGAGGACTTTTGCCCTACAATATCAGGACTTTATCTTCCCAATTGATTGGGACTTGGACGCTACTATACCCATACATTTAGCTGATGGGTGCTCACACTGAGCATGCTCTGAGTCTGCAGGGGCTTAGCTATCAGCGGTCTTTCCTATTATGTTTATTAAATATGTTGTTTTATTTCTTATTGTTTTATGCACATATGTTATCCTATTTAATGGTTTGCTAAAAGACATCTTTGGATCCTATTGGTGATGAATACACAGCAATAGATATTACACCTCACATCTCACTTAAGGATCTTTCCCTGTCATTTTGAATATCAATTGAATCTTACCCGACACACCCCCAAAGCACTCGGGTGCGCGCACACCCCCAAAGCACTCGGGTGCGCACACACCAGTGCAAATACTTTTCTTCCCAAATACACCTAGCAGCAGATATCTGTAAGGGTGAAACGCGTAGAGGGGGAGATTGCGGTGTAGCCCTTGTGTGTCATTGTTTCAATAAAGTTGTTTGAAGAACATCCGGGAGCTTCACTGACTCAGGCATGCGCAGTTGCGCCGAAACTTCTCTTGTATCCTGACACTCCAGACGGCGGCACGCAGGAGCAGCCGAGGTGAGCGGGTCCCAGACCGGACATGCAGGTGAGGTAAGATTGCATATCCCCCTGCACCGGTCAACTCCGTGGCCACGCTGAGCTCCCTCGCACACTGCCCCAGTGTCTGAAACATTTAAAGTGACCTACCCACATACACTGAAGCGCAGGACAGACTTCTTGGCGAGCAGATATAAGCAAAACTGTTTTAATCGAATTAGGAAGGAAGGGGGGAAGAGGGAAATAAAACAAAAAACAGAATACGTGACGGAATTCATATAGTATCAAATGGGATACATGATCTCAACTCAATTATATATACGGAGGTAACTACTATATGATAATGCATAATGTAATGTAAATATGGACAGTACATCTTAAGTAGGAAACAATTCCCATACGTCTGTTAAGTTAACCAAAAAGGTTAGCTCAAAGTTGGGTTCATAATCAGGACAGGTTTTATATATATATTGTGACATAGTCCCAGGATATTAGGCAGCTTTCTGCCCAATTAAGGTCAGAAAGTGCAGGAATAGTGCAAAAGAATCCATTCCACAGCTTCACTTACTCAGGCTGATGGATGGAAAATCCATACCAGACTTTATAGTGGTTCTGGTTCCCCCTCACCTGCCTCCAATATGTATCTATTGAAACTACAGACCCTGACTGGGACAAAATAAAACAGGCAGAAGCCTGAGTTACGCAGTATAATGCTACGTCTTATTTTAGTGTTTCGCTAAATAGACCCTAGAAGAACGTGTCAGGAAGAGCCCAGACACGTCAGCACAACGCAAGGGCAGCGTTTGTCACTATATATAGGTATTTGTAGCCCCTTTCCCTATGCCTAAGGGAAATATGTGGGCGACTACGCGTGCTGCTGTACCTGTCTGCTCACAGGAGGCCTGAGCCTCCGCTTCTAGGAGCCTGGGGGGAACTCTATCTTCTTGCGTGCAGCGCCTCCACCTATGAGGGATCCCAGCGTTGGCGTGATAACCCCTCACAGGAACCAATACAGCAGTAGTAAGCAATAACACCACACAATGTATATAACTGATCTTTACTGTACACAATACGAAACACATAACACACAATACTAGGTAACAACAGTATAGTGCAGTGACCGTCCCAGCAATCGTACCCAAATGTGAGGTAGCGCTACCCCCTGTGAATATTGGGGCACGTTGGGTACCTGCTGGGTACTCCAGTACCCAGGTGCTGCTTGCAGTCGTGTGTTGAGTCAGTCCCACGCCGCGGGGTCTCCAACAAACCCCTCACGCCTTAGCCGAGGAGTGGTCTGCAGTACGCCACGTGGACGTCTGTCCACCAGCGTAGGATTGCAGCAACAGGTTCTAATGGGAAGGGTCCATATCTGAGGCCTTCCCTACAATACTGCTCTTCGGGTGTCTCAGGGCCTAACTGGGGCCTAGAGGCAGAGCTCTGGTTCAAAGGGAGAGGGCGTGGCTCAGTGAGTAACGAGAAACATATAATTAAACAAAGACATCCCCGGCTCTAGTACCTTACAAACGCAATGATTATTGCACTATTTGACGAAAATAGTCCACCACAAATAAGTGTCAATTTGAAATGTTGCCAATCCTGGGTCTTTGCTGGTTAAATATCTTCTTATTCGGAAAGGTCAATCCTAGTGCGAAGCATACAAAGAAAAAACTTCCTAGTGTAGTATGTAATGCTCAACCAAAAAGATGCTTAATAGACTGTAGAAATGCCTATTTACAAGATACACCTTTATCTGACTCAGCTCATAGAAGCTGTGCTTTAGCCCACGTCTCTCACCGCTCCACGAACCCCACGTGTTGCTGTGTACTGAACTCCGTCGCTGTGCTCCTGCACTCCGCTCCAATCAGTGTCCCCAGAATAAACAGAAGGGGAGAATAGTGCAAATCTACGAGGCTTTAATTAAAATACAACAATACACAGATATACACTTACATAGTATCCTGGTTAAAATGTGACACTTATGCCGTCCGCTACATGTGGCGGCTGAGTCTCAGTTGCTGCGTGTCTGCCCTTGTGCTCCCTAGTCGCGGGTCGCCGGGCGTGCACCAATGACGTGACTCTGAGGCTCGCTGCACACTTCCTGGTTGGCAACGTGAATTGGCTCCTCCTGCCTATTAGTTTTGTGACAGCGTGTCACTTCCTCAGGGGTTGTACCCTGATTGGAGCTGAGTGCGGGAAACAGCGACGGAGTTCAATACACAGCAACACGTGGTAGCACTCTTGGATTTATACATCATAGTTTGTTATGCACTATTCATTATCATAGTTTGTAATATTTTTATTTTTATTGCAAAAGTCCCGCAGGTAAAGCCCCATGTCCCGCAGGTAAAGCCCCATGTCCCGCAGGTAAAGCCCCTGGTCCCGCAGGTAAAGCCCCTGGTCCCGCAGGTAAAGCCCCTGGTCCCGCAGGTAAAGCCCCATGTCCCACAGGTAAAGCCCCTGAGCCACCTGTTGCTGCCAATGTAGTAAAACCGTATTTTTACTGCTGTTAGAACATCTGTGTTTTTAGTCAGATATTGCAATCCGTCCAGCGAGCAAATGTACTTCAATTATACAATAGTGAAATGTCCTACGTGAATTTTTCACATGTTCCACTCATGTAAATGAGTAATTCCTAGCCTTTTTCTTGCAGGTCAAATCACAACAACCACATCTCCCGCTACTGAGGTCACATCGAATAGTAGAGGTAAGTTAATCATCTCTTTTCCGGAATTTTTTTTTAAACAGTTTATTAATGTTGTTAATTATGTCTTGTCACATAAGAGATTAGGTCTGGATAGTAAACAAAAGATAGCATTGGGTTACTATGAAAACTTTAATAGTTAATTTTTTATTTTATTTTTTCAAATGGTGTTAATCATCTATAGCTAAATTATGAAAAAAAATAATGCCTGTTTAGAAAAATAAAACAATTGTATGTTACTATGCCTAAATAACCTACCCCCCAAGCACAGGGGTGTATAACAAAATGGAAGAGAATAGGCGCAGACATCATTTTAAATAACTAATGTATATTTTAGCTTGAAACAAAATAGACTGGCCCCCTTGCCCTTGTAGGACTGTCTTAAGGGTTGTTAATCACCTATATTTAACCAATTACCTGCCATTTGTTCACTTTGATCTTAGGAGGGACAGATCCTTCAGCCCTTTGAGTGTCACAACTGACATAGCCACTACATCATTGGTTTTCTAACAGTTTTCTAAGGCAGCTTTTCAGGATATCCCTGCTTCAGCACAGGTGGCTCAATTAGTGGCTCAGTCAAACCCTGCCTTTCACCATTATCACCCAGCATACAGTGCTTCCACTGCAGCAAGGGATTCTGGGAAATGACATGCAAATATACTGTATACTGTATATATATATATATATATATAGATACACACAACAGTCTAACAAGAAAGTCTCATCTGTTTCTGTTGTAGCTGTAGGGGAAGGCTTCTCTATTCTCCTGGGTCAGCATCCTTGTGTGCTATGTCACGCTCTGTGTCCAGTTATAGATGTCTTGTCCCCTTGTCTCGCTGTCAGCATACCGTCCTTTTGTGTGCATCAAGACATCATATTTTCCTCAGGTCAGCCCAGTTGTGGACTAAGGAAATCTCTACAGTCCTCCTTCTCCTTATATCAGCCCAAATGTGAGCCAAGGAATCTCTCTCCTGTTTCTCACACCAGGCTTTTTCTAACACTGCTGGATTTAGAGGCAGTTTCTCTCAAACAGTGATATGTCCCTGTTACAGGGAGGTCTGGCCGAAAAAGACTCCCCCCTCTGTTCCCATCACCCGTGCTATTGTGGTCACGTGATTGACCATGATTGCAACCGGTGTCTAGCCCAGTGGTTTCCAACCTTTTTTTGGTTAAGGAACCCTCAGTGAAACTCTGAGGAACCCACAACTCTCTGTAACAGCAGCTCTGTGATCAGATGCATTGTAAATTCTTCTGTATTTGATACAATTTTCAAATTGCAGGGAACCCTTTAGTGATGCCCGGGAAACACAAGAGTTCCTAGGAACCCTGGTTGAAAACACTGGTCTAGCCCCTCCAACACTCAAATGGCAAAAGCAGCAATCTGTGCTACTCATTGTTTTATTAGGGAGAGAGAGAAGTCAATTACAAATAGATTAGGTAAATATCAGATGAAGGAAATCGACACTTTCGAGACTTTGCTGGAAAATCAAAACGTTTTGTTACCAAGTAACAAAGTTTCAGTCGACACAACCAGTTGACATTGTGATGTGGGTTTTTCTCCTTTAACCGAGGGGGGACTTTGGTTTTGGTTCTAAAAAAATGTTATGTTTTGGTTTCACTTCAGGGTCTGCCAAAACTCAGTTTGCTACATTTTAGATTGTTTTGCAAAATTATGACAAAAAATAACATAGCACAATTAAGCATGAACATATTCTTAAAATAAGTAAAACATAAGAACTATTAGGATACTAAAACAATTAAAGATGAAAAACTTAACTTAAAAAAACAGCATACAGGCATACCCCGGTTTAAGGACACTCACTTTAAGTACACTCGCGAGTAAGGACATATCGCCCAATAGGCAAACGCCAGCTCACGCATGCGCCTGTCAGCACGTCCTGCACAGCAATACCGGCTCCCTACCTGTACAGAAGCTGTGCGCTAGCGGGGAGACTATAGAGCCTGTTACAAATGCGTTATTTAAATCAGTTCTGCACGTATATGATGATTGCAGTACATGCATCGATAAGTGGGAAAAAGGTAGTGCTTTACTTTAAGTACATTTTCGCTTTACAAACATGCTCCGGTCTCATTGCGTACGTTAATGCGGGGTATGCCTGTATAGAGTGAAAGACACAGAGATTGGCACTTCGCCTTGTGCTTTGGTTCGAAAAATCTTAAGGGTTTTTGAATGTAAGGTTCTGGTTAGTTCTGATATCACATACCCATTTTGTCCATCTCTGCTTTAATAGTTACAAAGTTACAGTTTCACATCCGTTTGAAAGAAAATCTGTATTTTAAAAAGCACCTCTTTCCATGTGAATAAATAAAACACACACATATACAGTATATATACATCCCTCCCCTCTCCCCTTGCATACTACACAGGGGGGAGGGATAGGTTTCAGTCACAGATAACATTCCAAAGATGTACTGTTTTTAAATAAAACCCTTGCTTGCTTTATTCAATGTAACAGCGCCGGAAGAAGAGATCAGTGTATCTCGAAAGCTCGCACAAATAAAAGCATTTCGTTAGTCACAGAACGGTATAGTCTATTCATTTTGTATTTTATACATACTGTACATACACACACACACATACATATATATATAAATATATATATATACTGATGAAGCGGCCGTTATTCGAACACATCTCGGCGCCGATTTTGAGTTCTCTGCTGTTCCCCACGCAGCATGAAACGCGGCTAATCGCCCCAGGCACCGGCGCTTATCGCGGATGTTTTGTTTGAATTTCATGGATTCTGTTTCTTTGTTTGCAATAAAATGGATGAATTGTAATGTGTACAGTACTGTGTCACTGTGCTACTGTGCTACTGTGTCAATTTCATGTTTTTAAAAGCCAGAACACTGAAATTCGTTTTTCTGCTCTCGCCGCGCTCGTATCTTAGTGCGGGAGGCTGGAATTCATCCCGCGGTTTCAAATCGGGATTCCGTTGTACATGACGCGTGAAGTGTTCGAATAAAGGCCGCTACATCAGTAGCAAATGGAAATATTACTGTGCGCTCATTTGCATGTCTTAGACAGGTCTGCAACCCCGCCTTTCACCATTATCACCCAGCACTTCCACTGCAGCAAGGGATTCTGGGAAATGACATGCAAATAAGCACACAGTGCCACCTTCTGCTTCAAATATATATATATATATATATATATATATATATATACACATACATATATATTACTATAAATGGGTAATTCCTAGCTGTTTTCTTGCAGATTCAACAATAGGAGTGACATCTCTCACCACCAAGGTCACAACGAGTGCTGCAGGTACATTTGTACTCTTATCAGGAAATATATATATATATATATTATATATATATATATATTTTTTTTTTTTAAATCTCATATACCACTCCTGTAAATTCATAATTCCTAACCTTTTTCTTGCAGATTCAACAGCAGGAGTGACATCTCTTACTACCAAGGTCACACCGATTACTGGAGGTACATTTGTATTCTCTTAACAGGGAAGAAATAAATATATATATATACATTATACTAGCTGATATACCCGGCGTTGCCCGGGATGTATAAATCGTATAGGTAGTATTTCGAAATAGGGGTTAAGAATAGGCGGTGGTTGGGCGTATTGGTTGGAAAGGTTTGTTTGTTTTGTATTTAATAATGTTGATAAAGAAACAGGAAGAAGAAAGTATCCATGTTGTTTTTAATTAAAGGAATGGTTTATTGTAAAGTTATTGTTGAGTCGGCGAGCGAGGGGATGGGGAGGAGGTGTTGGTCCTCGGGGGCGCGCTAGGGCACAACGATGGGGGGGGAAGGGGTCGGGATGGGAGGTGTGGTGGGTTGGCGTGAAGGCAGGGGCGGGAGGGGGAGGGGGGGGTGAAGGGGGGGGGGTGGGGTGTGAGGTAGCGGGGGGTGAAAGGCAGGGGCAGGGGGGGGGAGGATGCAGGGGCAAGGGGGGAGGAAGGCAGGGGCAAGGGGGGAAGGCGGAAGGGGAAAGGCCTGCACCGGGTAAGGGGGGGGAAGGCCGGAGGGCAAGGGGGGGGAGGAAGGCAGGGGGCAGATAGGGGGAGGCAGGGCAAGGGGGGGAGGAAGGCCAGGGGCAGGGGAGGAAGCCAGGGGCAAGGGGGGGGGGGGGGAATTCTATTAGTGACATTATTAATGGACACTTTATTAGTGACTGGGTGGGTTATGTTAGTGACAGGGGGTTATTTAGTGATGGGGTGGTGGTGGTGGTGGGTATATTAGTGACTGGGTGGGTATTAGTGGAATGGGTAGGGGTGGGTTATTTAGTGACTGGGTGGGTGGTAGTTGGTTTGTAGTGAACTGGTGGGCGGGTTGCTGGTTATTAGTGACTGGTGGGGGGTGGGTTTATTTAGTACTTGGGTGGGTGGGTGTGGGTTATTAGTTGGACTGGGTGGGCGGTATTTAGTGAATGGGGTGCGGTGGGTATTAGTGCGGACGTGGGGGGGTGCGGTGTGGGATTTAGTGACTGGGTGGGTGGGTTTTAGGACATGCGGCCCCGCAGACCCCCAGTAACTCAGCAGCAGGCAGGTTAAACTTGAAGATAGCGGGCGGCAGGCCTGAATTTCCCCCCGGCATTCTTACCCCCCGACAGCGGCATAATGAAGCTAGTGTCAAGGCCGGGACATAACACCCCACCCCCCCCCCCCACATGCGGCGGGCTGGGGGGGGGTAACGGAACAGAAGGAATGCCGGGAAATGGGGAAAGGGAGGACAGTGAACAGGGAGAAATTGCGCAGATAGGGGGGGGCTTGAAGAAGGAGAGCGGGCGCACGACACCATGCCCTCCAACGGCCCCCCCCCCAATACCCACATGGCGGCTTCTGGCTTCTTCTTGAGAAGATAGAGAGGTTGGAGGCAAGCCATTCACTTAAAATCAATATACACAAAAACAATCGAAAGCAAAGGGGGACAGGGAAGGGGTCGCGGAGCACGTGGTGGCAGCTGGCTTCTCGGTTTGCCCAGGGCGGGCGCAGCTCGCTGCGCCAAAGGCCGTGAGTGGGGAGAGGGCGGGTGCTACTCTGGGGGTGGGGGCAGGAAACCGTCGCGTGGGGATGCGGGGCTTTTGATCTGGTCGTTGGGGCCCAGGGGGAAGGGGTAAGGGACGATGGAAGAAAATGAAATGCGGTAATAAGAGGACAAGGGACAGAAGTGGTGGATCTCCGCCTCGAGGCCAAGGCAGTTTGCAGGCTGATCGGGGGCGATGTGGTGGTGGAGGGAGGAGGGTGGGAGGGTGGAAGGAGGCGGCTGGGTAGGGAGCGTGCGTAGGCCCATTAGGGTTGTGAGGTGATGGGAGCCGGCGGAGGCCGACGAACCCCACACCCGCCGGGCACAAGAGAGGGCGCCGCGAGGGAGGTGAGTGTGGGTGTGAGGGGAGGTGATATGGAGCGGGGGTGGGAGTGGGTTTGAGGTTTGGGTGAGGGGGGGCGCTGCCTCGGGGCGTGAGGGAAGAGGTGTGTGTGTGTGTGGGTGTCTCTCCGTTCTCTCCCTTTGGCCCGTCACTCCGCCTCAGGCAGGAATTGAGAGGGGTGCTGGGGGGCGGGCGGGCCAAGGGAGCAATATATTGGCCTGGCCCAAGGTCCAATGGGATTGCCGCTAGGGACACCATGAGGGACACAGGGAGACACATACAGACACGGACACATATGACGCTTTCAGAAATTTATAGTAAGATATATATATTTATCACACACACACACACACACACACACACACACACACACACACACACACACACACACACACACACACAACACACCACACACACAACACCACACACACACAAACACACACACAACACACACACACACACCACCACCACACACACCACACAACTTTTTTAAGGCCACTGACATATTTTGAGGGCATGTTTTACCATGTGGGGGGCGTATGCGCAAGGCACATTCATATTGCCCGTGTCTCTTGCCCAAACCCTGTCTTGCTTGTCTCATCTTATATCTGTCATTATTACTGTCCCCGTGCTATATTCTCACTGTCACTTCTCCTCTCGTTTCCGAGAACTCAATTTGCTTGGAGACTGTGTTCAGGGCACACAAAGTGTGGGGTGTGTTTAAATAAAGCAGAAAGAGCTGCTGCTTCTGGCACTTTGCTCAGAAAGGGAGGACTTGGCAGGTGATACTGTAGAATAAAGGTGGGGACAGGACTACGCCCTATACATGAGAAGTACTCTATTTTAAACCATTGGTTATTTTTTTTTTAACTTGTTTTGAATGCATATTGAAATTTGTACATTTTTTAAATGGTGAAAAACCCAAATTCACCATTAATATCACTATTACATAAAGCACCAGCACTGGAAAGTGGTCTTAAGTAATAGGACCTGCAGTAATTACAGCCCATAAATCTTACTTTTAAATTACCAGATATCTGGGAATTTCCTAGCAATTTAAACTCTCCCCAAATAAAGGAAGCTACAATGGAATCTTAATGACCCAGCAGCAGAGAGATTTACGGACTCGCAATGGGGATACCTCCTGCTACAGAAAATACGCGACATGAAGAACGTTCTAGTTAAAATCCTGCTTCGCAAACACCCCTTTCTGCTGTCACCTAATGGTCCTGTCCAGCAGAGGCCAGAGACATTAAATAATCACAGGAGTGGGCAGCAGAGAGACGCAGAACCTGAACATGGCGGCACACAGAGGGAAAACCTGAAGTCCAATACTTATTAGTTATGTTGTATGCTAGCAGCCACAGGGAGATTACACCAGGAAGAGCCCCCTGTGGTCATTAAAGGGACAGCACGGAGATGTACAATTACATTAAAGCAGAATACTGAGCTTCCCCGTTTTTTTGTCTTACTTTGTATATGTCAAGAGATGTGACATCTATAATATCTAACTATCTTACTAAGCCGCCAATTGTTTGGGTGCCCTGTTAAATATTAAAAAAAAAAATGCCTGATTGTGTGGATAACGAATGGGCCGCCTTTAACTTCGTGCTGCGAGTTGTGAAATGCGGGCAAATGATATGTAACATTATATTACTATGTTACACATTATTGTTTAAAGCTTTCAGTTTATAGGGCTACCCCACTTAAGGACATCACTTTAAGTACACTCGCCACAATAGTCAACGGCAGCTCACGCTGGCCTGTCAGCACGTCATAAACAGCAATACCTTCTCCCTACCTTGTACCGAAGTTGTGCGCAAGCGGGGAGAGACTATGAGCCTGTTACAAATAGCGTTATTTACATCAGTATGCACGTATATGATGATTGCATTACAGTACATGCATCGATAAGGGGGGAAAGGGAGGTGCTTCACTTTAAGTACATTTTCGCTTTACATACATGCCTCCCGGTCCCTTGCGTAGTTAATGCGGGGTACCTTGTAATAGAGAACTGCTGTGTGATACTTTGTTGCCAAAGGGCAGAGCTCAAACAAGGTGTGTATCGTAGCTGGTTTCAAAAGAGGAAGTGGATATAACTTTCAAGATGTCAGTGGACATTAAAAAAACATAAAAAATGCTATTAGGAGTTTAAAAAAATGTGGCAGGATTACCTATCCTACAGTGCTGATTTATTTAAAAAGACATATAGGATTTTTCAGTTGTTGCCGCTTAATATATATATATTATATATATATATATATATATATATTATAATATATATATTATAGTATATATATATATATAGATCCATGTGCACAAGATACATTGATGAGTGTTTGCTGCAGCCCCTCCTCAAAGAGAAAACAAATTGGAGATGGAGAGGGAGAGGAGGGATTCTGAGACTGTCTCTGCAGCAGTTGGAGGCGCTGCCGGGGTCATGTGTGGGTGACAGGCAGAAACATATGGGGCAGTAGCCTCAGGGACTGATATAAATGATCCCATGGGGGCAGGTGACTGGGGGTGTGAGGAGGGGGCAGCTGCAGGTTATGGAATAGAATCACAGGGACCTTAGCAGGAATTTTCTTTTCACTGGGGGGGGGGGGGGGGGGGGGGGGCTCTGAATGGGGGGAGGAGAGAGTCCCTGTTAATTGTTTACTTAATCTCCAGCCCACCTCGCCCTTATTAGGCTACGGCCCCAGTGCTCCCTGCTGCACGTGCGCCTAGCGGCGCGTGCATGGACTACAGCCGCGATCTGCGGTCTGTACTGGAGTGGGGGGCGAGGCCATGACGGGGGGCATATCTGCCCTTCCATTGGTGCGTGCCGAGCACGTGACCGCGTCGCGGCACGACCAAATTCTTGTCTTCCCTGCCAGCGTGCGCGTCACAGCGCTTTGCACGCCCACACAAACACGGCCACTGGGACCTTCCCCACAGAGGGCTGTGCTGTGGTGTGTGGCGCGCACGCTGCAGAACGCGCCGCAGCACGTGCCACAGTGGCCACTGGGGACATGGCCTTAGAGTGCTTAACGTTTCTGCCATGCCCTTATCAGAGAGCAAATAAAGATAAGGGGAGGGTGAGAGGGGGCATTGCCAGTGCAAACTCTTGTGAAACACACAGTGATATCAGACAGAAGGGAGCAGCCAGAGGGAATCAAACCCCTCCCAAGTCTCAGCTCATCATGTTTACAAAGTAACTTTAAATAATGATTTAAGAATATTTATAGGCGTTGGATTTGTGTAAATAAAATGTATTAATCCCCCATATTTATATTTTCCTCCTTAAACATGTCACTGCCATTGGGTCATTTGGGTACTGGGAGTAAATGCCTCATTAAAATATTCAGATGCCCCTCTCTATTTTCTAATGTGTTATAGATGATTCAGCCACCGGCCCAGAACCCAGCAACGCCACTAATCATGGTGACAACTCAACGCCAACTCCAATGCCGGCTGTCAGCCTCAATAACACAAACCAGAGCCCAGGTGAGAGGTTCGAATAACCCAGAAATAGTTAGCGGAGTTAATATATAGTGTAGAAAGTAATTGGAGTTCAGCTAAATAAAAACCTGCTGTATCTCTCTAAGTGTATATCGAGTGGCTCCTTTAATAATAATAATAATAGCATGTTCTTGTATGGCGCTGCTAGTTTTACGTAGCACTTTACTGAGACATTTTGCAGGCCCAGGTCCCTGCCCTGTGGAGCTTACAATCTATGTTTTTAGTGCCTAAGGCACAGGGAGATAAAGTGACTTGCCCAAAGTCACAGGGAGCTGACACCGGGAATTGAACCAGGTTCCAAACTCAATGTCAGTCAGTGTCTTTACTCACTGAGCCACTCCTTCCCCCTTTAGCAGTAGCCTATTAGTTACTTCTTTCTCATTCTGGTAATCAGAAAAAGACTATTATTTGAAGCACATATGACCACTCTTGTAATGTATTTCATATAAATACAATGTATTACCCTTCTGCAACATGTATTATTTGGCTGCTTCTAGCTGCAGCCTTTATGCAGGTAGTGAACTACAGCAAACTTTCCCCGCTGCGCCCCCTCTGCCTACTCTCCCCCCCTCCTTGCCTTGTCTTCTGCGGCAAATGACGCTGCAGGGTCACGTGACGTACCATTGCCACGTTTCCACAGCGATGCTTTGCCGAAGACAAGGTAAGGGACACTGCAGAGGCCTCACGCGATCCCCTGACATTTAATTTAAATGCCATGGGGAAGAGAACAGGTCCTCTGCAACCGCCGTGCCACCCCTGAAAAATCTTGCGCCCCCCAGTTTGCGCACCCTTGAACTACAGTATATTATCCCTATAGCACCACAAGCTAGAGATAGTCGGGGCTTAGCTGGAACCTGAAGGGGGATACTCTGGCCTAATCCAGCGGAGCACTTCTCCCTGGACTTTACCTATCCCCTTGCTGTCCTACTTCCGACTGGCGTGCTTCCCTGAGTGCGCCGAATGCATCTATCTCCTTGCAAAAGATTCTGCGTACCCTATTGGCTGCTGCGCGCCATGTTGTCTTCGCCCCTAAGGGCTGCTGGGGCTTGTAGTTCCCCTTGCGGAGCTATTTCCTATTGGCCGCCGCTATATCCACACTGCGCATGCGCGGTCCTCCTAATGGCTGCCGAGCGCTCTGCTGCACATGCGCGGGCCTTTCTCTCATGGCCGCACCCTGCGGCAGCACTCGCCACGGGTCTCCGGCGACCCGCTCGCCAGCACCAACCTCCCTGCACCTGAGGTAAGAGGAGGGGGAGAAACGCAGCTGAACCAGAGGGGACCTGGTTACAAGTATATAGAGGTTTGCAGATACACATTCACACACATGTACACAGGTACACACAGACCCACACGTTATATATCCTGCTGATAATGTAACAAGGTGCCTGTTTTATATAACTGTGATAGTATTTCTTCTCCACAGCTAAAATAGATATCACTACCACACCTGCCATGCAAAATACCAGCGATACAACAATGGCCCACACATCTGAACTCAGCCCCCAGAATTCTACCGCCACAACTGCCAACACTTCCTGTAAGTGACCTAACGCCTTCATCAGATCTAAACACGGAAGCAAAGGGCTTAAATCAGCTGTCTGCTTTTTTGGAAGGTTGGGGAATTAGACCTGGTGGGTTCCCAGCTGCTGTCTGTGGTCCCCATATCTCTAGGGACATCCTGGCTTTAGAGATGTCACTCTTTTTTTCTGGGGGGGGGTGAAAGAATATTTCTACCCGGACAGAAAATACTATCCTAGCCATGCTCAATATTAACACTCCAGCTTAGCCGCTCCGGCTGAGCTAGCTGGACTTTAAAGTCTAAAGCTCCAACGTCACTTGGGCCAATAGGATGCCGCATCAATGACATCACAGTTTCCTATTTGCCCACAGGACATGGGAGCTTTGAACAGCGGCCATTGCGTTATCTCTGGTAGCCGATAAGAGAGGCTACCAGCACCTACTACGGAGATAAGTAGCTCCAGGTGCAGGGGTTCCCCAGAGCTGAAATTAATGGGGTTCATCTTTGTTAGCCATCCTATAAATAAAAAAACTATGCACTTTAACACACAAGAATCCGTTGTAGCAAAATGTGTCCGAAAACTTAAATACTCTCTTTAGAGCGTGCAACAGTTCATTCAGAGCCCCAAAGCATTACTTATTAAATGTTTTAATATACATAAAAATACAGTGCCTAGGTTACAGAAAAAAAGTGTTACAAGAACATACAATTACAATAAAATGCAGGAGAGCTTCTTAAAATAAAAGGATAAAACATCAAATAGAAATTCATATATAGTACATTACCCCAATGTTGTAGGTTTTCTTCCAGAGAGGTCACTGGTTCAGAATATGAGATCTCACGTATTTGGTCCCAAATACCCCTCTGTTAAGATCTGATTTTCATAATCTTTGCTCACACTTAAATGTTCTTTCTTCCCATGTAAACCACATAAACTCACCCCCTGTCGTAAATTAGCTGTGAGATTGACGGTTTTATGAAAAACCTCTTACAAACGGCATTTCAATCTTGTCTCAATATCTAAATGTATTAATAACTTTCCTTAACTAACACTTACACACACGTGTCACATCAATACATTCAGGCGCTCATGGCGGATACAATGAGAACATCTTAATCCTAAATTTAAAAGAAAAATTCATATCTGTCCCTTATTACCTCTTAAACATACGTTGTGTGATGTCAGAACGTGCCCCTCGGTGACACAATTACAGATTTGTAACTTTTATTAAGCAGAGGAGATTACATCACATGATATTCTCATTTTTATTAAAGACTCTCTTGGTTTGATACGTTCTTAGCCACGCCCCTTGGCATCCATAAACCTCCTCCAGAGAATGCTTTGAAGCTTAGCTGTAAAAGAATCGTGTTTAGAAAAGTTATCACAGGGGCCATATTTTATTCACACCTCTGCCCTTATCTCGAAACTTTCAGCAACATGCAACCCAGCTGGCCCTTTTAAGTATTGTATTGTATTGTATGTCTTTATTTATATAGCGCCATTAATGTAAATAGCGCCTCACAGCAGTAATACATGTGGTAATCAAATAAATAACAGATCATGGGAATAAGTGCTTTAGACATAAAAGTAACATTAAGGAAGAGGAGTCCCTGCCCCGAGGAGCTTACAGTCTAATTAAGTGGGCCATATAGGATAGAACCCCCCCAATTAAGCTTTCTTTGAAGACAAGCACACACCCAGAACAAGTCCTGAACTGTTACAAGCCCAAATATGGGGTATTTTAAAATAAAACTCCAATCACATTAACCCCTGAAGCACCAGATGGATTAAAATACCTAGTATCTCATGATGTTATCATGATACATATATTATTTACCCTATTGAAAACAATGGGTCCCCATAGCTGAACTGCAGCACTCAGAGCTGCAGGGAGTTACCTGTTCCTGAGAGATTTTTTAAATAACCATATAATCATTTTTTAACCAGTAGCAGGTGCTCTGAAAAGCTACATGCTTTTTTAATTCACCATCAGGGCGATAAATTAAATGTTATCAAAGCCAGGGCAGGACTGTAATTTTCTTTACAACTTGCCCAAAGATAAATTACATTACATTCAATGTTGCAGTAATTCCAAATCAGCACTAGGTGGTGATCATGTACTGTATAATTAATAACCTCAGCTTTGCTATGATGTTATTATTAATAATAATAATAATAATAATAATAATAATAATAATAATAATATAATGGTGTTTAATCAATGTATAACTTTTTTTTTAACTTGGCACAGTACAGCTACTTAAAAAAAAAAACTCCCTTTGACCACTGGGTTAATATATATTTTCAAATTCTATTTTACAGTCACGGAAACACCGAAAAGCGGAACGGTGACTCCAGGAGGTAGGTACTTCCGAGTGTAATGGATAAAGGATTCCCAGTGTCCCACCCAGCCTAAATGTGGTCAGAGCTATACACATAGGGGCTTATGCAGAGAGGTACTTACAGGAAAGGATTAAATCCGCCACAGGATTGGCAATTAATTTTTTCCTATGCAGGGTACTCCGGTAGCGCGATGTGCATGAAATTGCTAATTAGGCGAGTTTGACTTGGTGTGAAACTCGCCATTTAGTGGCGCGCTGTATTTGCCCACAATACAGCCAACTTTTGTTGGCGGGCAAAATTTCCCCTGAACGCGCCATTTAGTAGCTCCGATTGGCGCGTACATGCGCATCGGAGCTACTGGAATCGTGCGTGTTTCAGCATTGGCGAAATCACGCTTCTCGCCACACGTCTGGCGAATTTGAATTGGCCCGCCATGTTCTCGCCAGGACAAGCTTTTCGCCTGCGTATTTTCGCCAAAAGATGGCGCTATTTCCATTCTCTATCCTCTCTGCATAAGCCTGATAATGTGAAAGAGAGAATTACAGCCACAAATTATTTACTGAAGTCTTATGGCTGCAAAACAATAAGAGCGCCAGGTTTATCTAAGGAAAAACGTCATTTTTTTTTCAGATTCCTTTTCTTTACTACAGCCAAGAGATTTCAAAATATAAATCCCTAAATGTTTTACAAAATCACTGTCTAGACTACCTACATCTAGTGTAGTTTTAAGGCCTGCTGCTCTGTCAGGGAGACAGCGTGGCTGCGATTTCCTCTCCCAGAATCCCAGAATCCTTTGCTAGTCTAATCTTCACTGTTATTAAGTGTGTTATCCCAGGCAGCAGGGTTTTTCTCCCACTCCTGTTTAGTGCATAAGTGGAGAGAGAGAGAACCGTATTTTCATGTGCTGTCCCGGTTTTCAATTGATTCTCAAATTGTCCCGGTTTTTACTTGGGGTCTCGGCTTTTGGGGCTGCGGGGAGCGGAGGATGCTGTCTGCCCTCCCAAGCAGGCGAAGGGGGTGGGGGCGCTGAGATAGCAAGAGAATGCCGGCTGTGATTGGAGGATGGGGGGGGGAGGGCGGAGTTTTTTTTACGAGGTGCTGCAAGCCGGGCCTCCCCTCAGCACTGCCCCCCGACCCTTCTCTCCTCCAGTAATGCCGGCTCCTTAGGCTCCGCCCCTCTGTCCCTCCCTTTAGGCTCCGCGGGCCTGCCAGTCTCTCAGCTGCACTGGCTACTTATGCTGCTCCAGCAGCCCATCCACGGGCCCCAGGTAACCCACATGCCCCCTTATATCCCCTCCCAGACACCTTACCCACCCCAAGGGGGAGAGGCCTTATTTTTGTGTGTGTTTGCAGAGGTGGGCTGATTGTGTCTGTGTGTGTCACTGTGTGTGTCACTGTGTGTGTGTGGGTGTCACTGTGTGTGTGTCACTGTGTGTGTGTGTGTGTGTGTGTGTGTGTGGTTCTGTGTGTGTCGTGATGTGGTGTCTTGTGTATGTCACTGTCTGTCTGTGTGTGTGTCACTGTCTGTCTGTGTGTGTCACTCTGTCTGTGTGTGTGTGTATCACTGTCTGTGTGTGTCTGTGTGTGTCACTGTCTGTCTGTGTGTGTGTCACTGTCTGTCTGTGTGTGTCACTCTCGTCTGTGTGTGTGTATCACTGTCTGTCTGTGTGTGTGTGTGTCACTGTCTGTCTGTCTGTGTTCTGTGTGTGTGCTGTGTGTAAAGTGTTACTGTGCTGTCTTTGTGTGGTCTGTGTTACTGGGTTGTTGTGTGTGTGTGTCACTGTGTGTGATGTTGTCAGTGTGTTGTGTGTGTATGCCCTTGCCCATCCAAATTCCCATCAGCAGGCTAGCGCGGAACTCATGTAATAGCCCATTGCCATAACGACCGCACTCCTGACGTCAACTCGATCCTGTTACGATTTCAATTTACCTGCTTAATTTCATGACCAGACGGGTATTTGCCGACATACACCGAGTGCTATGCCTTGATTACACTTGTCCAATCGCGCAGGCACACGCCCCCCGGGGCCAGCCGCCTGACACGATCTAAGTAGGTCATCTTGTTCATGGTAACTGGGTGCGTGCCGCAATGTAATTATGTTTTAAATAAATAATTTTTTAATGTGTTCCACGGTTTTTCATTTTGGAAATCTGGTCACCCTCGGAGAAGAGAGAAAGAGACGGGCTTTACTGCCTTGGCAAACTCTTGTTTACACACAGTGACATCAACAAAGGTGGGCAACCAGGGCAACTCAAACCCTCACCCCCAACCAGCGCCAGTCTTAGCTCATCATGTTTACAAACTGACTGACAAGCGCAAAACGTTATATACACTGCTGATAATGCAATCGCTTAGCCCCCTGTATACAATGCAATCGCTCAGCCCCCTGTATACTGCAAAGTTGCCACTAGGTGGGGATCATGCACTGTGTAATGAAGAGCCACCACTTTGCCATAATGTTTGATACATTTAGATTTGTTTCTAACGGGACACAGAGTTAAAGCAGCAGTTCAAGAAATATCCTACATGTGACTTTTTTTCTTCAAATAAATCAGTTCTGTACTATGAGAGAATACTTGTCACATTAAAAAAAAATGTTTTAAAGACATTTTTAATGTTTCTATGTAGGACATCATTCCAAAGTGACCAAAGCCTTCATTAGCCATTCTGAGACAGGGCTCGGCTCATAAAAGCCCCGCCCTCTCTTCTAGCATGTCACCAATTGTATCTATGTTTGGTGATATTGGTGCTCAAAAGTGCTGTAGGCTCGCGATATACACACCATGGTAAATGGAAGCTGAGCACACATAACTAGGTATTTTTTTTTTAAAACATTCAAAGTTGTGGAAGTACTCACTATCAAAGGGGCTCTAACGGTTACCCTGAGGTTGGTGTGGTTGCCCAGAGACCCCCTCCCCTACCATCCATTCGGGTTGGCCTAGTGGTGTACTCCACCGATACTCAGATCCTCCAACGTACCTTCCCTTCCAGAGCGTGCTGGCCCGCGTATTTAGGATAGGAAGTCCAATAGTCAGAGAAGGGGCAGCGCCCAGCAATCAACAGGAAAGAGCAGGTCTTGCACTACCACAAAATCCTTTATTGTGAGATCCCCATAAAAGAGAGGTCGGCTGCAACCCTTCTACGCTTTTCGTGCTAGTGCTACTATTAGCACGAAACGCGAGAAGGGTTGCAGCCATCCTATTATTATGGCTTCTCAATAAAGGAATTTTCTATGGCTCGTACCTAGCTCTTTCCTTTGACTGCTGGCGCTGGCCACTCTCATACTTTTGGAACAGCCACTTGTATCTAGTAACGACACATCTTCACGTGATAATCTCCAGGCTAAACATTGCCCACAAAACACAATGCTGTTGCAAGAACTGAATTAAATAACCCGGAGCAAGCGATCGATTGCAGGAGATGGACCGATCTGCAACTTAGCTAATCACTTGTCAGTGTGCACATATTGAATGGGGGAAAAATATGAACTGCAGCTTTAATATAAACTTTCAAATTCTATTTTACAGCCACAGGATCTACGACTACGTTGAATGGAACAACAAATCCAGGAGGTAGGTTCCTACGTGAGGTCCTTACACGTGTAATGGATAAAGGATTTTCAGACTCACCCTAAATCTGCTCATTGCTACACACATAATATGAAAGAGCAAATTACAGGCTCAACGAATCATGGCTGCTAAAGAAGTGCAAATAAGCACATCAGGTTTGTCCCAGGAAAAACTGTTTTCCATGGAATTCCTTTTCTTTGCAAAACCTGGTGCGGTTTTTGTAGAGACTTTAACCGTTAGAGTGCCTTTAAGATTGACCTGGTACGTCATAGGAACTTGCTTGCTTTCTTGGGGGTTACTGTAGGTAATAGAAAAGAGAAAAGAAACCCCTTTGGAATGCGCTTGCAGTATAGTGTTATGAGTTTTATATTAATAAAACCCTTTAATGGTATTAATAAACATAATTATAAGATTGGTAGTAGTGAATCCATGGCCAATCTTGATAGGCAACAAACTAATCATAAACATGGGTTATCAGGCGGATTGAAACGGAAGTTCCCTTTACTTCTGTTTTCGGCATCCGGGGTCATTTGATCCATGACATGGAAGTCTGGTGGCAACCTGATTCCGCCTGACATGGGACACCCTAAAAGGATATATATAT
>CM071573.1:59928772-59974405 GCA_036426205.1 Ascaphus truei
ATCAAAACAAATAATTGATACCGTTTTTGGCTAACTAAATGCTTTAATTTGTGCGAGCTTTCGAGATACAGGGATCTCTTCTTCGGGCGATGTTACAATGGATAAAGCCAAAACACTTACTTAAAACAAAGCAGCTTGGAATATTATCTGTGGGTGAAGCCTCCCCCTCTCCCCTGTGCAGTATGCGATTTATGATCTCTAGGTGTTAAATGGTCCTTGAATGTTTGTGATGTAAGAGTGTGTATGTGTGTGTAAATCTTAATTAATAAAGTGCCCACAGTGTATACAGCGTCCTAGCCTAATGCACAGACCAGTACCACACCTGTCGCGCACAATACAATGCAAAAGCTCAGCACCCTGTATTCTAGAAAATAACCACTAGGGGGAGATCATGCACTTTTTAATGAATTGCCACAGCTTTGCAAGGATGTTTAATAAATGTACTGTATATCTTTTTCTAACGTGACACAGTAAAAAGTCCCTTTAACCACCGAATATATCTAAATGTTCAAATTCTATTTTACAGTCACAGAAACTAACACTACGTTGAATGGAACAACAAATCCAGGAGGTAGGTTCCTACGCGTGTAATGGATGACGGATTGTGGCCCACCCACCTACATCTGCTCAGAGCTACACACACAATATGAAAGGGAAAATTACAGACACACTTGGTTTGCTAATGCAATAACATCCTGTGTGTGTGTGTGAATGTTTGTGTGTGTAAATATATATATGTGTGCTCATTTGCATGTCATTTCCCGGAATCCCTTGCTGCAGTGGAAGTGCTGTATGCTGGGTGATAATGGGGAAAGGCGGGGTTGCAGACCTGCCTAAGACATGCAGATGAGCATACAGTTATATTTGCATATATATATATATATATATATACAGTGTTCGACAAACCTATACATTTGCTCGCCCCGGGCGAGTGGATTTAACCCCCGGGCGAGTAAATATTGGCCCAAGCAGCACACGTTTGGTACTAGGTGGCGAGTAGATTTTTTTGTGTGGCGAGTAGATTTTTTGGTGATTTGTCAACCACTGTGTGTGTGTGTATAATATTTATTATATATATATATATATATATATATATATTATATATATATAATAACTATATATTATATATATAGATATAATATATAGATAGTCAGATAAGCAGTTGGCACTCCAATAGGTGCTGTAATCCACAAGGTGCAAGTCCCACTGAGAATGTAGTTATACGTTATCGTTCAAAGGATGGTAAACAAGAGGGACCAGCACTCAATGGTGAAAATCAAATGATTGTGAAAAGCAAAAATACATCAAGAAACCATGAGTTTCTTGATGTATTTTTGCTTTCACTAATACACTTTGATTTTCAACATTGAGTGCTGTCTCTTGTTTACCAAATATATATTATATGCACACACAGTCTGTACAGTATGTGTGTATTATTATTTTCAGGCTCATTAACATCCCGATATGTTTTTAGTGGTCCAGACTTCGAGAGGTCTGTCTAACAGTCCCGGCCTGGTTGCTGTGCTCTGTATCTTTGTATCTATCATCTGCATCGCTCTCGTTGTTACGGCCGTGAAGTTCTGCCAGAAAAGGGAGCCAGAGTTCCAAAAACTGGATGAGGTCCCCATGGTGAGTAGGGAGGTTATGATCATTTAGTCTAGAGAGGAGTTACAGGGAGCAGTTATACAGGGGGAGTTACAGGGAGCGGTTATACAGGGGGAGTTACATGGAGCGGTTATACAGGGGGAGTTACAGGGAGCGTTTATACATGGGGAGTTACAGGGAGCAGTTATAGGGGGGAGTTACAGGGAGCGGTTATAGGGGGGAGTTACAGGGAGCATATATATATATATATAAATAAATAAATATATTATATACACTTTTAAAAAATATATATATATTTAGTTAAGTTATGGTGGGTAAAAAAAAAGTGACAAAAACCCTCTACAGCAAACCATATAGCAAATGGAAATATTACTGTATGTTCATTTGCATGTCTTAGACAGGTCTCCAACCCCGCCTTTCACCATTATCACCCAGCACACAGCGTTTCCACTGCAGCAAGGGATTCTGGGAAATGACATGCAAATGAGCACACAGTTCACCTTTTGCTTCAAAACTGTTGAATAGAACATAGAGTATAAAAAAAAAATATAGTTACCAGAACCAGTCCGGTGACAGAGAAAGAGCACACAGTAGGTAGAAATGCAAAATAAATTGTATTTAAGAATACGCAGGACACAATAACCAACGTTTCGGTCCTCTCAGAGGGACCTTCCTCAAGGTAGTGCACTTATTAAATATAACATGATCGAAAGGGTTGCTGTCAATGTAAGCCTCCGCTTGCAAACCTGGAAGTCGGATATTGCTTTGCTTGCACTGGCTACACCAGGTGAAAGTAAGAGATATCAAACAATGTTTGTTCGTTTGACCAACACGTGGGGTATAACGTGATCGGGTGGTACACAAAGTATGTCTTTGCTCAGCCCATGCTAATCGCAAAAGTTTAATACGATTTCAGTGTACTAATGCAGGGCCTCTCCCCACATAACTTAAAAGATCTCGCCCGTCATACATACTGCTTTATAAAAGGCAGGGTACACCCTTTTTGTAAACAAGGCCTTAAAGCAGCAATACTACATTCCCCCTTTTTTTCTTTCTTCTTTTAATATGTAAAGCACACATTCTTACCTAAACTGCCAATCGTTTGGTGCTCCTGTTCTGAATCTTTAAAAATCCTGATTGTGTGCCTAACGAAATGGCTGCTTCAGTCAGTGTAACTCAGCAGCTACAATGTATCCTTTTCTTGCTACAGTAACATTATCTATTGTTACAGTTTACAGTCAAACTGCTGGGAATATTGGCAACAAATTATCACAAAGAGGAAAAAAAAAATGCCGTATTATCTAATACTACAGAACAGATTAAAAAAAAAATGTGAACATACGATTTAACTATTTTGCTGCTTTAAAAATATACTTAGTGGGTAAAAAGTCTTAAAGAAGTAGTACGTCTGGTTCCAGAATTATTCTAACCTGTTAGCATTGCGGAAAGCCCTTTCCATTTAATTTTACAGAATACAGAATTTAGTCTCGCAAACAGAAATAGAAAAGAGACTGTTATTTTGTCAATTCATTTTCCTATGAAAGTAAGTGGGGAAAAAAAGCAGTGGTACTCTGGGTGTGTACAAATCCTGAACTGAATGGTAAATCGTATCTTATTACTTTGAGAAATTACTTCTTGTACGACTTAGATGCGGTCCATTGTGTTGTATCCACAGCGAAATCCTGCTTGTTTTCTGGGCCAGGGGTGCTCACCTCCAGTCCACAAGACCCCCCAAGAGGTCAGGTTTTGAGGCTATCCCAGCTTCAGCATAGGTGGCTCAACCTGTACTGAAGCAGAGATATATTGAAAACTTGACCTGTTAGGGGTCTTTAGGACTGGAGTTGAGCACCCCTGCAAGTCTAGGCTGGTCAAAGCCCAGGATCTGTTGCACCCATTAGCTAGTCTCTTCCTAAAAATCCTGTCGGTGAGTAAGTCTTGAGGTCTTCTTTCTCTCCTTTCTTGTGGCGGAGATGATTTTCCCTACAGTACGTCTTCCCCGACTTCTTTCAAGATTTCAGTCGTAATTCCATCTTCCCCGGGAGCCATCCCATCCATCATGGATTTTATTGCCTTTTCCACTTCTTCTGGGAGGACACAATGGCACATCATTGGTGGTTTGTTCTTGCTCTTTTTTTTGCTGTGTTCTTGTATCATTTCATGTAGAACTCTCTTTGTAAGTGCACAGTCTTTTATTGTTGATCCCTTGTCTTGTTTATTATTAATAATAATAATAATAACTTTATTTCATAAAGTTTTTCTCACAATGGAACTCAAAGCGCTTCACAATTACAGTATAGGATAGTATAGCACAGCACAGAGGGTTTTTTACAGATGCAGTAACTGCCCAGATGAGCTTAGAATCTATGATTTTGGTGCCTGAGGCACAGGGAGATAAAGTGCTTTGCCCAAGGTCACAAGGAGCCGACACAGGGAATTGAACCAGGTTCCCCTGCGTCAAACTCAGTGTCAGTCACTGAGACTGAGCCACTACTTCCGTCTCCGTTAAGTATATATATATATATAATACAGGGATATTCTAAAATAAGTAAACATGGGAAGGATGTTGATCCAGGGAGTTGTAATCTGATTGCCAATATCAGGAAGGAATTTACTTTTCAATTTATGACATATCATTAGATTATATCTCACTTACCATAATCAACTCTATTCTGTCTGCAGGCCATATCCCTGAGGCTAAAGCCCCGGTCACGCTGCTGTAACACGCGCCCGCGATATTGGCGGCGCGTTCAGCCGATTCCCCGGTCTGCAGCTCACTGCAGGAGGAGAGACCGAGGGGGGGCGTGGCGGGGGAGTGACGGGGGCGCGGCCATGACGTCACCCGGCAGGTTCGCCCTCATTGGCTGAACCGCCGGGGGGCGTGCCTAATCGCTCGCCGCGAGTCCTGCTCTCAATTCTATTGAGAGCAGGAGCAGCTCTCGCCCGAGCGCTGCGGCCCCCCCTCGCAGCGGGCCCGGCGCCATTGAGGGGAGGGCTCTCGTCCGTGCAGCCACAGCGGACACTGTAGTAGGCAGCGGGGGCAAGGCCTAAGACCTGGAAAACTGCCAGAGTTGTCTCAATCTTCAAAAGTGGGGACACAAACTCTGTCTCAAACTACAGGCCAATCTCTCTTCTCCCAATACTATCCAAAGTCATGGAAAAATGTGTTCACTCCCAATTAAGTGATTACTACACCAAGACAAATTTCCCTAGCCAATTCCAATCTGGCTTTCGCCCCAAACACTCCACGCTAACTACCATCCTAAAAGTTTGCAATGAAACCTAGTGTGAAATGGAACGGGGACAACTCACTGGTGCAGTATTCCTAGATTTTGCAAAAACTTTTGATACTGTTGATCATGTTATCTTGCTAAAGAAACTTCAGAGCTCTGTAATAGGGAAGCATGCTTTAAACTGGTTTCACTCCGACCTATCCGGTAGGTCCCAACATGTGTCTATCTCGGGCTCTAACTCCAACCCCTTGGATATCACCTGCGGTGTCCCGCAAGTCTCTGTTCTGGGGCCCCTACTCTTCTCAGTGTTCATTAATGATCTTCCTACAGCTTGTAAGGAAGCTTCAATACACATGTATGCAGATGACACAATCTTATATGAACACAGCCCTAACCTCTCTGACCTTGGCCACGTACTTCAATCTGACTTTCTGAGACTTGAAAAATTGAATTTCCAATTTCCAATCCTATTTTTAAACACTGACAAGACTGTAAAAATGGTATTTGAGACCAAGGCTAAATTTTTAAAGTTACCAAAAAATAAGTTCCAGATCAGAACAAACTCTAAGGGGTCTATGCACTAAGCGTTCATAAGCCACTTATCGAGCACTTATAGCCCAAAATGCCTACAGTGATTCTACAAGCGTCGATAAGTGGGTGATAAAAGACTGAATCACCAAAAATGTTATCTTTCAACAAAAATGTTATCTTTCAACAAAAAAAAATCGCGAGTATGCGGTGATAAGCCATTTATCGTCAGTTCCTGAAAATCGTGCCATTCTAGTAGCCGCGATTAGGTTATCGAGGCCTATGGCGGCTCAAG
The DNA here is from genome assembly GCA_036426205.1 of Ascaphus truei. Lineage (NCBI taxonomy): Eukaryota > Metazoa > Chordata > Amphibia > Anura > Ascaphidae > Ascaphus > Ascaphus truei. The sequence continues at coordinate 59,934,431 of CM071573.1, forward strand.
AATGGCGAGTTTTTCACAAAATCCTCACGCCAGGAAAAGTTGGCATGAAGGTGGTGACAACCTGCTGAGAAGCGGCGAGACAGGACTTAGAATAACAAAATGCTTTATTTCTGCATCGGATTGATGCCGGGGGTCTCCGGAGCTGATACCCATTAATATCAGCACCGGAGACCCCCGGCATGAATCCCAGGCAATAAAAATGCATTTAGAGTCAACTTCATTACCTTAGCGGCTAACCACTAAGGCCACTCCCACTACCCATCAAGGGCCAAATACCCCCTTTACCCACAATAAAAACTAATACCCACCTCCTCTAACCCCACATGATTGATACCAGAAGCTGCGGGTGCTCAGGTGGTGTCCGAGGGTATTTGGGGGCCCTCGGGTGGTCTCCGCGGGTGTCTGGGGGCCCTCGGGTCCCCGCAGGCCTGCAGTATCAATCCTGTGTCCCAAAATGTTTTACCAATACATTTAAATAAATACACTCTCCCCGCCCTAACACATACAGTACAGTCATGGTCAAAATAACTATTATCAAAATATGGATAATAGCTCATTTGCCCATTATTACATCAAACATTAGCCAGCCAGCATAACTAAAGTAAATAAACCTTTCTACTTACCCAGCCATGTCCTCCGTTGCTAGAAAGAATACAATAAATAATACAATCTAATGGCCCCTAACCCCTTAATTACCTTAGCGGTTAATAACCGCTATAGTAATTAAGGTGTTAACCCACCCTCCCCTGCTACCCACCCGGGAGGCCTAACCACCCACCCCGGGACCATTACACCCACCCTGTACCCATTGATTGGTATAGTGGCACATCATACCCATATAATATGGGCATGATAAGCCAATATAGCAGTCAATGGTCACCCTAATAAAAAAGCCTCAAGGTCAAAAATACACAATCATAAAACATATACACAAGTACCTAAACAGCACAATTCAAGACATAAAAGCACTAGCCAACCAACCGATTAAATAAATAAAGGCACTAGCCAACCAATCAATTAATTAATTTTAAACACTAACCAAGAAATAAATTAATTAATAAAAAAAACACTAGGCAACACATCAATTAAAACCAGTAGCCAACAAAATAAATCATTAAATACAAATGCTAAACAATAGGAAAATCAAATTAAAACAAGCCATCAATATTACAAAATTACAAGCCAAACAAAAAACAGAAAAATACAAATCAACAATCATTAGAAAAAAAAGCATTTGGCAAAAAAATGCATTGGCAACTCCCAATGAATTAGTTCCTGGTAAAACATTTGATAAATAAATACTGGGGTTGTTTGTTTGCCTTCCTCTGTGAGTACAAATTTAGGATAAAGTATCTGTCGTCTAAATTTAGCATAGGTTGTACTTGATGGACGTACAGAATTTCTTTTTTCAACCTCATTTACTATGTAACTGCTTACTTCTGCTTCTCCTAGAATAGCACAAACCTGTCGGGGCCCTTTCACTTTTACTAACAAGAACAAACAGTCTCAGAATATAAAATGTACTGTATTTCGCATGGGAGAGGAGCTGTGACTGTTTAGCAATGTGCTGCAGGCCCCTCTGACAACTAAGCAGCAAAGGGTTAAGTACATAAAGGTGGAATAATATTGGCAAGTACAGTACTCTCACCCACGTCATATGCTTCCGTGGTTCACCAGTCGCTATTAGTGTGTCTGGTACAGCAAACAGTGTCATGTTCTCTAAAACTGGCATTGTCTTTATTCAACCAAACTACATATCAGCTACCAACTCCTTCAGCGCCGAGACCAATATTGCGCAGCACAGGAGGGGGTGGGGGCAGACAGCTTGGGCAGCACGGTGGGTGCCTGTCTATAAGGGGGGGGGGATAGTGTCTACTTGATTTCTCCCTGCATATGAAGGGGCTGGGCCATTCCTGGAAGTCGCAACCTACGTCCGTTTTGACCCAACTACGGGGTTCGGCTGGTGCGCCCCCCTTCAGCCTTCAGGCATGGGACCGTTGTCCTGGCACTCCCCTCCTAATGGCGGCCCTGCCCAGTGTAAAACGGTTGCTCTAAGTAGACCCCAAACCCATAGTTACCAACATCCTCCCAGGGTCAATTCTCCACGGGGGTCAAAGGGACAGTGCCACAGACTTGTCCAAAAAAAATCTGCTCATATGTCTAATTTCCCACTGATGCAGTATTACTTTTTATGATTGTGAAAATCGGGTGATTAAAATGGCCTCTGGCAGCTAGCCAGTAGAAACAGGACATTTGAGAATATGTATCATTTTTCAACCATGTCTCCGGAACTGTGAGGATCCCAGCAGTAAGTCCTGTGTCTTTCTGCGCAGTGGGACCATGTTATAAAATAAAATAGAAATGTAAAAAATATCAATATCTAAGAATGGTCCCAATAAACATATCCCTGCCATTAGTTCACATGGGTGAAACTGTCCTTTATAAATGATAAGGTTGGTGAGGGGCAGTGATAGTCAGACCGTTAGAGGGCATTAAATAATTGTGTGTGTGCCGAGCACGCGCATTTTCAGTGAAACTTCTTTGTCGCTTGTCCCTGTTTTGTCACAGAAATTGTATTTGTGTTGGTGATCAAAATACAATTTCATTGACAAAACGCAAAGACATTTGACTTAGAAAGCGCGTGCTTGCAACCCCACCCCCTGTATTAGCTATTTGCACTAACTGTGAATTATTTGTGTGTGTGTGACAGTGTGTCTGTGTGGTTGTCAGTGTGTGTGGGTGTGTGTGTGTTACAGTGTGATGGTGTGGGTGGATGGTCTTGGCTCCGTGTCCTCTCCTCCTCTGGTGCTGCTGTTGCTGCTTCCCAAGCACAACGCACTGATGGCTGCCGAGCTCCAGAGGCCTCTGCGCATGCGCGCCGGGACCGGCCAGAGTATTCTTGTGCGCATGTGCAAGGGCCCGAGGACCCTTCTGTGCTGTGCGCATGATCGCAGCAATGGCCGCATCTGCGCATGTGCGAGCCGACAATGTCTGTGCTGTACGCATGTGCTTGATTGCGGCGATGGCCGCATGTGCGAGCCGACAATGTGGTGAGGGCATCTTCTGCGCATGCGCAGCCCGACGGCCTCATCTGCCAGCAGTGACCACTTCCATACCCCACTTCCATACCCCACTTCCATACCCCACTTCCATACCCCACTTCCATACCAAGAAAAAGACATTTGGTCCCAGCAAAGAAGTTTCACTTAAAAAATATGGGGAATGTGGACACAGGGTTTAAGTGGCAGTGGGCATGTGGGGTAAGTCGTGTGGGGGGCAGTCAGATGGTATGTGGGGGAAATGATTATGTGGGGTGGGATGTCAGATGGTATGTGGGGTGGGATGTCAGATGTATGTGGGGGAAATCATTATGTGGGGTGGGATGTCAGATGTATGTGGGGGAAATCATTATGTGGGGTGGGATGTCAGATGGTATGTGGGGTGGGATGGTATGTTGGGCACAGTCAGAGTGTATGTGGGGGGATAGTCGCAATGTATTTGGGGGACAGTCGCAATGTATGTGGGGGGATAGTCGGAATGTGGGGGGGCTGTCAAAGTATGTGCATGGCAGCAGTCAAAAAGTATGTGGGGAGGTGCAGAGTGTATGTAGGGGGGAGCAGTTTATGTAGGGAGGAGCAGAGTGTATGTATTGGGGGGGCAGTCAGAGTGTATGTGGGGGGAGCAGTCAGAGCGTATGTGGGGGGAGCAGTCAGAGCGTATGTGGGGGGAGCAGTACGTGTTTGTGCGGTGGGCCTCAGACAGATTAAGAAAACCATGATCATTAACACAAAAAATGTTTAAAAACAAAATAAACAGGACCTGCTCGGGGGCAGGATACTAACATTATACTGTATGAGTGAAACGTATATGTTCTGGAGGGGTTGCCGCTGTAATGGGAAAGTCCCACATTTTATCAGGGAGCACGACTGAAGTCTGAGACCTTCTCTGCTAAGAGAAAAATCAGTGAAAGTGGTCAGGTCTGACGTATACACTCCTCTCACATGGAAGGTGTCACCCTAGCTTGCTTAGAAGTTGTTTATCCTGAAATACCTGATCAACTTTACATATTAGTACCGCAGGCTGCAAAAAACGCAGGGATTCAGGCTATTGTAAGCAGATTGCAGGTCTTAACCCCTTCTTTACCACAAAGGTCAGAACCACAAGGAATTCACCGCTCAGCTGCCCCTCTGACAACCAAGGTTTATTTTTTTTGTAGAAATTGCTTTGTTACCCCAATCACGGGCATTACTGTAAAATCCTCAGACACACACACACAATGTGCCTGTATATAAATATAGATGCATACATGCATACATGTCTATACAGACACATACATATCTATACACTCACACATCTCTCCATACTTCATTGCGTTGTCTGAAGCTTCTGAATTATCTTCGCATTTAGGGTTCAAGTTTAACATCCATACGTGAGCACGGGCAGAATACACAGGTCTAAAACTTTCTTCTTGAGGCACAATGGAAGGTTCCTTTGAAAGATTGTCTTGTTTCTTTCAAATACTCCATCCCATCTTCAGTCTCCTATTGATTTAATTCGTAAGGTTCCATCCATTGTTATTTGCCGGCCAAGGTAGACACCATTTTTAACTTAACTTACACTTTACCATTTATTTTAATCTTTGTAGAGATGACACGACACATTTGTTGATCACTTTGGTCTTGCTGACACTCACATGGTGGCCCATCTTCTTGGTTGCTTCAGAGAGTTCTCTGATTTGTTGCTGGACGTCTTCTGGACTCGTGGCAGAAATAACGTCATCTGCAAATCGTAGGTGACTCAACTGTGCACCGTTTATTTTGATTCCTTTGTCTTCCAAATTTAATGTCTTGAATAATTCTTCAAGTGTTGCTGTAAAAAGCATGACATGGTGTCTCCCTGTTGCACTCCCTCGCTGATCCTTATTTTGCTTGTATCTTTATGTAATCTAATGGTTGATGTGGCATTCTCATAAATGTGCCTTATAAGATCAATGTACGCTTTTTCAAAACGGTATTTCCTTAATGCGTTTAATATATGAGACACATGCACATATATATGTATTGACACACACATCTATATAGACACACACACACACACACACACACACACACACACCACACACGACACACACACACACACACACACACACACACACACAGTGTATGTAAATCTATAAATATTTTTCAAATACAAAAAAAGGATTTTTAAAATGGCTATATTGTGTTTAATATATTATAACTAATACATACATATTTAAAAGGGTTACATCATATTAACTATTATAAATGATAAAAGGTTAATGCCATTTAAATACTAATGTTTTATTTACATAGTAACATGTTCTTTCCATAACCCTTGTTACACTAGATTATGCTTTGTCTGGCTGTTAAATAATACAGAAACAAACATCACAACACATTTCTCTCCTGTTAAGCCAGACAATACTTTGAATACACACAGGAAAAGGTACTTTACCCTCAAGTAGTACTGCCGTATATAAACTCAGGAGGAGCAGCAGTGGGAGACTCCTTTGCCCAGCCATAATGCAGGGAGAGTGAAGGTTTCAACAGGTGTTTAACAAATACCTTTGCACCACGTCTATGTATCCGAGTAGGAAGGATGTGTGTACTGAGTAGGTGTAACCTGAGTATACTGCAGGTAATGCCAGCACCTATCCCTTTCACTGCCAGAGTTAATGCTACAATCCCGCCCAGGAGCCAATAACAAAAAAGGCCCCATACTTGTTTATTTGTTAAAAAAATAAAATGGATTTTTTTTTTTTTAATTTTAAATATCGCTGGAGTTCCTCCTATATTAAATACTTAGGTGTTAAAATCTCTAATTCTTACAATACCCTATACCAATACAACTATCCTCCCTTATTTAACCAGATTAAAAAAGACCTTGAAATCTGGAAAAAATACCAAATCTCATGGTTTGGAAGAATGACGGCAGTAAAAATGAACGTTCTTCCAAGACTGTTATATAACTTCCAAACCCTTCCAATTCCGATCCCACAAACAACTCTTAAAAACATGCAGTCACAAATCCTCCAATTTATCTGGAACGATAAAAAGCCCAGAGTTCCCCGATCAGTGATGCTCGCGAGTAGAGACAGAGGAGGTCTGGGGGTCCCCGACTTAGCGAAATACTATCTCGCTGCACAGTTGAAGCAGGCTGTAGTTTGGAATTGCGACCCGGCCCTAGCTTCATGGTTAGAAATAGAGACTCACTACGCCTGTCCCCTCTCCCTCCAGATGGCTATGTGGCCGTCTGGGGGCAGCGGAGCCAAACCACAAAGGTTTGCCCTGGGAGCAATGAGATGCACGTGGGAAGCATGGCTTAAAAGCAAGGGGAAGTATGGTCTGTTAGCATCCCCCTCACAGCTCACCCCCATCTTCGGGAACCCCAAATTCCCCCCAGGGTGTTCCCCTAAGCAATTCGACCAATTTCAGAGTCGCAATATTAGGATGGTGGCCGATCTGCTGCAGAAAGATGAGATCGCTACGTTTCAGATGATCAGAAACAAATTTGATATCCAAGACTTACACCTCTTCAAATATCTGCAGGTCAGACATTTCCTATTATCTCTCTCACCTACCGCCAAATTCCCCAAACTAACCAAGTTCGAATCCCTATGCAGTAAAAGGACTTATCAAAAAGGATTGATCTCACAGATATACAAAGGACTAGAGTCCCCCTCTACCCCACCCGACCACCGATACATGCAACGTTGGTCTGCACAACTAGGCCTCTCAATCGACCCAGAAGATTGGGAGGAGATCTGGGAGCAAGCACCCAAAACTTCAATTTGCACAATCATAAAAGAAAACATATACAAAATTTTATTTCAATGGTACCTGACTCCGGTTAGACTGAGCCAGATCTACCCCGGCGCAATTGACCTGTGCTGGCGTGGATGTGGTCAAAAGGGCGACATGGCCCATATTTGGTGGTCATGTCCGGAGATACAAAGATTCTGGATACAGATCCAGAGTCTTATAAAACAAGTCACAGGACTAACCCTACCACTAGACCCTCTGACCCTGGTGTTAAACAAACCAATTCCAGACCTACCCCCACCAATATCGAAACTAATAATGTCAATTTTGACTGCAGCCAGATGTGCCATTTCAGCCGCCTGGAAACAGATCAAAGCCCCATCTAGAGCTACCGTCACAAGAAGGATCAATGAAGTAATGTTGATGGAGAAATTAACTGCCCTCATCCAAAAAAAAGTACCCCAATTTATGAACACATGGGGTCCCTGGATAACAAAATAACCTAAACCAAAAAGAGTTGCGGAGACAGGAAAACACCACCCTCCCCCCCCTCCACTTTTCATCCCCACCTAGCAAACAAGAACAGTAGAAGGTTAAACCGAGTCTTCTGGAAGACAAATCCCCCCCTTCCCTCTCCTCTCCTTCCCTATACCCCTGTATGTCCTCCATCCCCCCACCAAACTACCCCCAGTTATCCCCCCCTACCCAGAAAAAAGAAAAAGATATGTGGACACTCTCACTATCTCAAAAGCTGTATGGTCATGGGATCATGACATCCATAAGTGTACTGTACTAACTATGTGTGCCCAATAAAAAAATTGATACAAAAAAAATAAAAAAAAAATGGAGTATATAGGTGTGTGTAGTGTGTATGTGTATGGTGATGTGTATATTAATATAATATTATATATATATATAATATATATAGATATATTTGTATATATATATATATTCTTATATGGTTTTTTTCGACAAACCTTACATTTGCTCGCCCCGGGCGAGAGTGGATTAACATCGGGCGAGCTCCTATTGGCCCAAGCAGCATACGTTTGGTACTAGGTGGCGAGTAGATTTTTTTTGGTGGCGAGTAGATTTTTTGGTGATTTGTCAACCACTGTATATATATATTATATATATATATATATATATTATATATATATAATATCTATATATATATATATATATATATATATATATATATATATTATATATATAATATGCAAATTGCAAATACTTTATTAAGGTTATGGTGGGGTAAAAAAAGTGACAAAAACCTCCAAGTTAAGCATATAGCAAAAAGATTCAAAAGTAAGGCTATGAAAAGTGAGAGAGGGAATTGAAATGAGAAACAAGGCCACCTCCTTACTCCTATACTCATTCCTGTATATTCATTTGCATGTCTTAGACAGGTCTGCAACCCTGTCTTTCACCATTATCGCCCAGCACACAGCACTTCCACTGCAGCAAGGGATTCTGAGCAAATGTCAGCAACCAACCTCACACTGATGATACCCATCAAGGTTGAAACATGTCTGTGAGTGGGTTAACTGGCTTTGCATCTCCCAAGTCCTTGCTTAAAAGCTGTGTTTAAAGCAGCATGCATTGGCTAAGGGTTGTTCATGTAATGTGAGCTTGAGATAAAAGGTGGCACTGTGTGCTCATTTGCATGTCATTTCCCAGAATCCCTTGGTGCTGTGTGCTGGGCGATAATGGTGAAAGACAGGGTTGCAGACCTGACTCCCTGCAGGGAGGAGAGAGACGAGGGGGGGCGTGGCGGGGGGAAGGACGGGGCGCCGGCCATGACTCACCCGGCAGGTTCGCCTCAGATTGGCTGAAACCGCCGGGGGGGCGTCCTCTAATCGCTCGCGCGAGTCCTGCTCTCAATTCTATTGAGAGCAGGAGCAGCTACGCTCCCGAGCGCGGGCCCCCCTGCAGCGGGCCCGGCCGCATTGAGGGGAGGGCTCTGTCCGTGCAGCACAGCGGACACTTGTGTAGTAGGCAGCGGGGGGCAGGGGCAAGGCCTAAGACTGGAAAACATTGCCAGAGTTGTCCATCTTCAAAAGTGGGGACACAAACTATGTCTCAAATACAGGCACAATCCTTTCTCCCAATACTATCAAAGTCATGGAAAAAATTGTTCACTCCACATTAAGGGATTACTACACAGACAAATTTTCCCTAGCCAATTCCAATCTGGCTTTCGCCCAAACACTCCACGCTAACTACATCCTAAAAGTTTGCTGCCCCCCCCAATGAAACATAGTTGAAATGAACGGGGACAAACTCACTGGTGCAGTATTCCTAGAGTTTTGCAAAAAAATGCTTTGATATTGGTGATCTGTATCTTGCTAAAGAATCACGAGCTCGTATAGGGACGCATGCGTTTAAACGGTTCACTCCGACCTATACCGGTCAGGTGTCCCAACAGGATTCTCGGGCTCAACTCAAACCTTGGAATCACCGCGGGTTTTTCCCGGCCAAGTCTCTGGTCTGGGGCCCCATACTCTTCCGTGTTATTAATTGATATTACTACAGCTTTGTAAGGAAGACGTAATACACATGTATGCAGATGACACAACATCTTATAGAACACAGCCCTAACTAATGACCTTGGCACACGACTTCAATTGACTTTCTGAGACTTGAAAAATTGAATTCACATTTCACAATCCTATTTTTAAACAAGAAGACTGTAAAATGGTATTGAGGACCAAGGTAAATTTTTAATAGTTAACCAAAAAAAAAAGTCCAGATCAGAACAAACTCTAAGGGGTTCTATGCACTGAAGCGTCATAAGCCATTATCGAGCACTTATAGCCAAATGCCTACAGTGATTTTCACGCGTCGATTAAGGGGTGATAAAAGACCTGAATCACCAAAATGTTATCTTTCACAAAAATGTATCTTTCAACAAAAAAAAAAGCGAAGCGATGCGGTTTTTGATGATTTTTTTTGGTGATAAGCATTTGATGTCCTAGTTCCGTGAAAATCGTTGCCATCTAGTAGGCAGCGATTAGGTTATCGAGGCCTTTATGCGGTCAAGAATGGCGGCGTTTTTCACAAAATCCTACGCCGGAAAAGTGGCATGAAGGTGGGGACAACTGCTGAAGACAGCGGGAGAGACAGGACTTAGAATAACAAAATGCTGTATTTCCTGCATCGGATTGTGCGGGGGTCTCCGGAGACTGATACCCATTAATATCAGCACCGGAGGACCCCCCGGCATGAATCCCAGGCAATAAAAATGCATTTTAGATAGTCAATTCATTACCTTAGCGGCTAACCACTAAGGCCACTCCCATACCCATCAAGGGCCAAATACCCCCTTTACCCCACAATAAAAACTAATACCCACCTCTCTAACCCACATGATTGTACCAGAGCTGCGGGTGCTCAGGGTGGTTGTCGAGGTTATTTGGGGGCCTCGGGTGGTCTCAGGGGGTCTGGGGGCCTCGGGTCCCCGCAGGCCTGCAGTACATCCTGTGTCCCAAAATGTTTACCAATACATTTAAATAAAACAATCTCCCGCCCGAACACATTACAGTACAGTCATGGTCAAAATAACTATTATCAAAATAGGGATAATAGCTCATTTGCCCATTATTACATCAAACATTGCCAGCCAGCATAACTAAAGTAAATAAACCTTTCACTTACCCAGCCATGTCTCCGTTGCAAGAAAGAATACACAAAAATAATACAATCTAATGGCCCCGCACCCTTATATTACTTAGCCGGTTAATAAACGCTATAGTAATTAGGTTGTAACACACACCCTCCCCCTGCTACCCCACCCGGGAGGCCTAACCACCCACCCCGGGACCATTACAACCACCCTGTACCCATGATGGTATAGTGGCACATCATACCCCAATAATATGGGCATGATAAGCCAATATAGCAGTCAATGGTCACCCTATAAAAAAAAGCCTCAAGGGCAAAAATACAAATCATAAAACATATACCACAAGTACCTAAACAGCACAATTCAAGACAAAAGCACTAGCCAACCAACCGATTAAATAAAAACGGCACAGCCAAACCAACATATAAAAAAACACAACCAAGAAAGTAAATAAAATAAAAAAAAACACAGGCAAACACACAAAAACCAGGAGCCAACAAAATAAAACAAACAAAGGCAAACAAAGGAAAACAAATAAACAAGCCATCAATATTACAAAATTACAAAGCCAAACAAAAAACAGAAAAAATACAAATCAACAATCATTAGAAAAAAAAGCATTTGGCAAAAAAAGCTTGGCAATCCCAATGAATTATTTCTGGTTAAAAACATTGATAAATAAATACTGGGGTTGTTGTTTGCCTTCCTCTGTGAGTACAAATTTAGGATAAAGTATCGTCGTCTAAATTTAGCATAGGTTGTACTTGATGGACGTACAGAATTCTTTTTTAACACTCATTTACATGTAATGCTTACTTCTGCTTCTCCTAGAATAGCACAAACCTGTCGGGGCCCTCTTCACTTTACTAACAAGAACAACGTCTCAGAAATAAAATGTACTGGATTTCGCATGGGAGAGGAGCTTGTGTGACTGTTTGCAATGTGCTGCGGCCCCTCTGACAAACAAGCAAGAGCAAAGGGGTAAGTACATAAGGTGGAATAATTTGGCAAGTACAGTCTCTCACCCACGTCATATTGCTTCCGTGGTTCACCAGTCGCTATTAGTGTGTCTGGTACAGCAAACAGTGTCATGTTCTCTAAAACTGGCATGTCTTTATTCAACCAAACTACAATCAGCTACCAACTCCTTCAGCGCCGAGACCAAATTGCCAGCACAGGAGGGGGTGGGGGGGAGACAGCTTGGGCCGCACGGGTGTGTGCCTGTCTATAAGGGGGGGGGATAGTGTCTACTTGATTTTCCCTGACACTATGAAGGCTGGGCATTCCTGGAAGTCGCAACCAACGTCGTTTGTACCAACTACGGGTTCGGACTGGTGCGCCCCCCTTCAGCCTTCAGGCATGGGACGCTTGTCCTGGCACTCCCTCCTAAGGCGGCCCTGCCAGTGTAAAACGTTGCTCTAAGTAGACCCCAAACCATAGTTACCAACATACCTCCCAGGGTAATTCTCCCGGGGTGCAAAGGGACAGTGCCACAGACTTGTCAAAAAAAAATCTGCTCATATTCTAATTTCCCACTGAGCGTATTACTTTTTTATGATTGTGAAAAGCGGGTGATTAAAATGGCCTCTGGCGCTAGCAGTAGAAACAGGACCATTTGAGAATATGTATCATTTTTCAACCATGTCTCCGGAAACTGTGAGGATCCCAGCAGTAGAGTCTGTGGTCTTTCTGCGCAGTGGGACCATGTTATAAAATAAAATAGAAATGTAAAAAATATCAATATCAAGAATGGTCCCAATAAAATATCCCTGCCATTAGTTCACCCTGGGGAATGAAACGTCCTTTATACAATGATAGGTTGGTGAGGGGCAGTGATAGTCAGACCGTTAGAGGGCATTAAAAATTGTGTGTTGTGCCAGAGCACGCGCATTTTCAGTGAAAACTCTTGTCGCTTGTCCCGTTTTGTCACAAAATTGTATTGTGTTGGTGATCAAAATACATTTCATGACAAAACGCAAGACATTTGACTTAGAAGCGCGTGCTTGCAACCCCACCCCCGTGATTAGCTATTTTGACAAACTGTGAATTATGGGTTGTGTGTGTGACAGTGTGTCTGTGTGGTTTCTTGTGTTGTCAGTGTGTGTGTGTTGTGTGTTAAGTGTGATGGTGTGGTGGATGGTCTTGGCTCCGTGTCCTCTTCCTCTGGTGTGGCTGTTGCTGCTTCCCAAGCACCACGCACTGATGGCTGCGAGCTCCAGAGGCCTCTGGAATGGGCGCGGGACCGGCCAGAGTATTCTGTGGCATGTGCAAGGGCCGAGGACCTTCGTTGCTGTGCGCATGATCGCAGCAATGGCCGCATCTGCGCATGTGCGAGCCGACAATGTCTGTGCTGTCGCATGGCTGATTGCGGGCGATGGCCGCATGTGCGACCGACAATGTGTGTGAGGGCATCTTCTGCGCATGCGCAGCCCGACGGCCTCATCTGCCAGCAGGACCACTTCCATACCCCACTTCCATACCCCACTTCCATACCCCACTTCCATACCCCACTTCCATACCAAAGAAAAAGACATTTGGTCCAGCAAAGAAGTTTCACTAAAAATATGGGGAATGTGGACACAGGGTTAAGGGCAGTGGGCATGGGGTTAGTCGTGTGGGGGGCAGTCAGATGGTATGTGGGGGAAATGATATGTGGGGGATGTCAGATGGTATGTGGGGTGGGATGTCAGATGTATGTGGGGGAAATCATTATGTGGGTGGATGTCAGATGTATGGTGGGGGAAATCATTATGTGGGGTGGGATGTCAGATGGTATGTGGGGTGGGGTCAGATGTATGTGGGGGAAATCATTATTGGGGTGGGAGTCAGATGTATGTGGGGAAATCTTTGTGGGGTGGAGGCAATGTATGTGGGGTGGGATGTGTTTGGCACAGTCAGAGTGTATGTGGGGGGATGTCGCAATGTATTGGGGGACAGTCGCAATGTATGTGGGGGATAGTCGGAATGTGGGGGGGCTGTCAAAGTATGTGCATGGCAGCAGTCAAAAAGTAGTGTGGGAGGTGCAGAGTGTTGTAGGGGGAGGCAGTTTATGTAGGGAGGAGCAGTGATGTATTGGGGGGCAGTCAGAGTGTATGTGGGGAGCATCAGCGTATGGGGGGAGCAGTCAGAGCGTATGTGGGGGGAGAGACAGCAGTACGTGTTTGTGCGGTGGGCCTCAGACAGATTAAAAACCATGATCATTAACACAAAAAATGTTTAAAAACAAAATAAACAGGACCTGCTCGGGGGCAGGATACTACATATACTGTATGAGTGAAAGTATATTGTTCTGGAGGGGTTTCCGCTGTAATGGAAAGTCCACATTGTATCAGGAGCACGACTGAAGTCTGAGACCTTCTCTGCTAGAGAAAATCAGTGAAAGTGGTCAGGTCTGACGTATACACTCCTCTCACATGGAAGGTGTCACCCTAGTTGCTTAGAAGTTGTTTATCCTTGAATACCTGATCAACTTTACATATTAGTACCGCGGCTGCAAAAAACCAGGTGATTCAGGCTATTGTAAGCAGATTGCAGTCTTACCCCTTCTTTTACCAAAAGGTCAGAACCACAAGAATCACCCGCTCAGCTGCCCCTCTGACAACCAAGGTTTATTTTTTTTGTAGAAATTGCTTTTGTATACCCCAATCACGGGCATACTGAAAATCCTCAACACACACACACAATGTGCCTGTATATAAATATAGAGCATACATGCATACATGTCTATACAGACACATACATATCTATACACCTCACACATCTCTCCATACTTCATTGCGTTGTCTGAAGCTTCTGAATTATCTTCGCATTTAGGGTTCAAGTTTAACATCCATACGTGAGCACGGGCAGAATAACAGGTCTAAAACTTCTTTGAGGCACAATGGAAGGTTTTATTGAAAGATTGTCTTGTTTCTTTCAAATACTCATCCCATTCTTCAGATCTCCTATTGATTTAAATGTCGTAAGGTTCCATCCATTGTTATTTGCGCCAGAAGGTAGAACCATTTTTAACTTAAACTTCATTTACATTTATTTAATCTTTGTAGAGATGACACGACACATTTGTTGATCACTTTGGTCTTGCTGACACTCACCATGGTGGCCCATCTCTCTTGGTTGCTTCAGAGAGTTCTTCTGATTGTTGCTGGAACGTCTTCTGGACTCGTGGCAGAAATAACTCATCTGCACATCGTAGGTGACTCAACTGGCACCGTTTATTTTGATTCCTTTGTCTTCTAAATTTAATGTCTTGAATAATTCTTCAAGTGTTGCTGTAAAAAGCATGACATGGTGTCTCCCTGTTGCACTCCCCTCGCTGATCCTTATTTTGCTGTATCTTTATGTAATCTAATGGTTGATGTGCTTCTCATAAATGTGCCTTATAAGATCAATGTACGCTTTTTCAAACGGATTTCCTTAATGCGTTTAATATATGAGACACATGCCACATATATATGAGTGACACACACATATTATAGACACACACACACACCACACACACACACACACACACACACCACACACACACACACACACACACACACACACAACCCACACACACCCACAAACACACACCACAGTGTTATTTAAATCTATAAATATTTTTCAAATACAAAAAAAGGATTTTTAAAATGGCATATATTGGTTTAATATATTATAACTAATACATACATATTTAAAGGGTACAATCATATTAACTATTATAAATGATAAAAGGTAATGCCATTTAATACTAATGTTTATTTACAAGTAAATGTTCTTTCCATAACCCTTGTTACACTAGATTATGCTTTGTCTGGCTGTTAATAATACGAAACAAACACTCACAACACATTTCTCTTCTTAAGCCAGACAATACTTTGAATACACACAGGAAAAGGTACTTACCCTCAAGTAGTACTGGCCGTATATAAACTCAGAGGAGCAGCAGTGGGAGACTCCTTTGCCCACCATAATCAGGGAGAGTGAAGGTTTCAACAGGTGTTTAACAATACTTTGCACCACGTCTATGTATCCGAGTAGGAAGGATGTGTGTACTGAGTAGGTGTAACCTGAGTATACTGCAGGTAATGCCAGCACCTATCCCTTTCACTGCCAGAGTTAATGCTACAATCCCGCCCAGGAGCCAATAACAAAAGAGCCCCATAACTTGTTTATTGTAAAAAAAAAAATGGATTTTTTTTTTTTTTAATTTTAATATCGCTGGAGGTCCTCCATATTAAATACTTAGGTGTTAAAATTCTCTAATTCTTACCAATACCTATACCAATACAAAACTATCCTCCCTTATTAACCAGATTAAAAAAGACCTTGAAATCTGGAAAAAATACCAATCTCATGGTTGGAAGAATGACGGAGTTAAAAATGAACTTTTCCTTCCAAGACTGGGGGTTATCGTAGTCTACCTCCCACTGAGAGTTGAGACCCTTGGCTTCCATCGGTGGGCAGTCTTCGCCCCCCCTCAAGTCAAGTAGAGTTCCCCACATAGTTTTTTGATTTGGTGGGTCCCTATCTCCAATTTCTGTACTCCTGGAGTATATTGAGCCCGGCATTCACCTCTTAGCCGAGTGGAGACCAGCCTCCGCCGCCTTATTTATTCCCCTAATCCTTACCTACCCCACACTTCCGTTTCCTAGTCTGACTGCTTCGACGCCCTCGCCCCCTTCAGAGCCGAGAACTACCAAGCCGTCCTCCTGGTTACGGACGAACGTCTGTGGGGCGGGCAGTCTCGCCCAACGAGAAGCTACCTGTGATTCGCACTATATGAGGCTCCGACGCGAGCGAGGTATGGATGCAGTTCGCCTCCTCCGCGTCCCCCATTTTGGCATGAGGGAGCCATTTTCTCTCACCGATCCTGGTCCCGGATCTATTGCTCCACTGTACTTCCCCTCTGGGATCATCAGGGGCCGTCGTCCTCTCGTTTTTTTCTCATACCCGTTCTTACGTAGTGCCGGCTCCCGGTTATCTCTTACTCCCTTCCTTACACTTTCTATCGACGCGTATTGCCGCCCCACCCCAGGAACTGCCCCACATCGCTTGCCGCGCGTCCCTCCTGCCTACTGTTCTCTATGAGTGGATGTCCCCCGCCCCTGTTCGGTTGGGCTCTCTCCACCCTTCGGACCCCACCCCTCCCTTTCCCGCTGCTATCCAGCCCCCATTTTGTTTTCTGTTCGTGGTTCCCCATTGGTGGCATAGGAATCTCGGGTAGCCGTGTTGTAACGGCTTTCTTTCCGTCTCGTGCCCTTCGATGGCACTGGGGTGGAGAATCCCCCCCGTAAGGGTTTGGTTATATTAGCAGCGCAGAGACTAGCCGCCCGGTCCCGGTATGTCGAGATGACGAGCGACTTTGGGGCTCCCGGGGTGTGTGTGTAGGAGTACATAGCCCGATAAGCCACGAGTGGTACTTTCTCCGGCGCACGGAGGTCGGAGGCAGGGCAGCGTCGCGAGTGGTGTAAGCGTCCGTTCTTCTTTGAGGGGGGAGGGAGCGAGTGGATGCTCATTGCCATTCACCTAGTGCGCACTGCGGTAGGGATTGGCCGCTGAGGTAGTTGGCCAGAAAGTCCGTCAGGGAGGCTGGGGTGTGGGGATAAGTCGTGGGGGGCTGTGAGGCGGAGTGCGGTTTGAGAGTGAGGACGAAGGCGGTAGCCGATGGGAGAGGTGTATCGATCCGGGGGGAGGTTGTGAGCGTAGAGGAGCGCAGGGAGGGAGGTAGGGCAGAAGGGGGGGGAGAGGTAGGGGGGGGGGGGAGCGGGGTTTTTGATTGGTTGAGGTCTATTAGGTATGTTATGGTACGGGTTGAGAATGCGCTTTTGTGGTTTAAATGCCAACCCGTCCAATTACGATCAACAACAACTCCTTAAAAACATGCAGCCAAATCCTCCAATTTATTCGGAACGATTAAAAAAGCCAGAAAAGTTCCCCGATCAGTGATGCTCGCGAGTAGTAGAGACAGAGGAGGTCTGGGGGTCCCCACTTAGCGAAATAATACTATCTCGCTGGCACAGTGAAGCAGGCTGTAGTTTGGAATTGGACCCGGCCCTAGCTTATGTTTAGAAATAGAGACTCCAAGCTGTCCCCTCTCCCTCCAGATGGGCTGATGGCGTTCTGGGGCAGCGGAGCCAAACCACAAAGGTTTGCCCTGGGGAGCAATGAGATGCACGTGGGAAAGCAGGGCTTTAAAAGCAAGGGGAAGTATGGTATTTAGCATCCCCCTCACAGGCTCCACCCCCATCTTCGGGAAACCCCAAATTCCACCCCAGTGGTGTTCCCCTAAGCAATTCGACCAATTTCAGAGTCGCAATATTAGGAGATGGTGGCCGATTGTGCAGAGAAAGATGAGATCGTACGTGCTAGATGATCAGAAACAAATTTGAATTCCAAACTTACAACTCTTCAAAGTATCTGCAGGTCAGACATTTCCTTATATCCTCTCACCTACCGCAAATCCCCAAACTAACCAAGTTCGAATCCCTATGCAGTAAAAGGACTGTATCAAAAAATTGATCTCACAGATAAGAACAAGACTTAGAGTGTCCCCCTTTCTACCCACACCGAACACCGATACATGCAACGTTGGTCCTGACAAACTAGGCCTCTCAATCGACCCAGAAGATTGGGAGGAGATCTGGGAGCAAGCACCCAAAACTTCAATGTTGACCAATCATAAAAAAACATATACAAAATTTTATTCAATGGGTACCTGACTCCGGTAGATCGAGCCAGATCACCCCGGCGCTAATTGACTGTGCTGGCGTGGATTGGTCAACAAGGGCGACATGGCCCATATTGGTGGTCATGTCCGGAGATAAACAAAGATTCTGGATACAGATCCAGCAGTCTTATAAAAAACAAGTCACACGGACTAACCCTACCACTAGACCCTCTGGACCCTGGTGTTAAAAAACCAAATCCAGACCTACCCCCACCAATATCGAAACTAATAATGTGCAATTTTGACTGGCAGCCAGATGTGCATTCAGCGCCCGTGAAACAGATCAAAGCCCCATCTAGAGCTACCGTGCACAAGAAGGATCAATGAGAAGTAATGTGATGGGAGAAATTAACTGCCCTCATCCAAAAAAAAGTACCCCAATTATGAACATGTGGTCCCGGGATAACAAAATACACTAAACCAAAAAAGAGCGCAGAGAGCGAGACAGGAAAACACCACCCTCCTCCCCCCACTTTTCCCCCCCATCTAGCAAACAAGAACAGTTAGAAGTTTAAACCGAGTCTGCTGGAAGACAAATCCCCCCTTCCCTTCTCTCCTTCCCTATACCCGTATGTCCTCAAACCCCCCCACCAAACTACCCCCAGTTTCCCCCCTACCAGAAAAAAGAAAAAGATATGCGGACACTCTCACTATCTCAAAAGCTGTATGGTCATGGGATCATGAATCCCATATGTGTACTGTACTAATTATGTGTACCAATAAAAAAATGATACAAAAAAAATAAAAAAAATGGATATAGGGGGTGTATGTGTTTGTGTATGGTGTTGTATATATAATATAATAATATATATATATACTATATATATATATAGATATATTGATATATATTATATATATTAATGGTTCGACAAACCTATACATTTGCGTCGCCCGGGCGAGTGGTTTAACATCCGTGGCGAGCTCCTATTGGCCCAACGAAGCTACGTTTCGGTACTAGGTGGCGACGTAGATTTGTTGTGTGCGCGAGTAGTTTTTTGGCTGATTTGTCAACACTGTATATATATATATATATAGTATATATATAGATAATTATATAGATATATATATATTATATATATATATATATATTATATATATATTATATATATATATATAGCAATTGCAAATACTTTATTAAGGTTATGGGTGGGGTTAAAAAAAGTTGACAAAAACCTAACAGACGTATAGCTATAGCAACCTATACATATTCTGTATATTCATTTGCATGTCTTAGGACAGGTCTGACAACCCTGTCTTTCAACATTATCGCCCAGACAACAGCACTCCACTGCAGCAGGGATCTGAGCAATGTCAGCAAACCAACCTCACACTGATGTTACCCATCAAGGTTGATTAAACATGTCGTGAGTGGGTTAACTGGCTTTGCATCTCCCAAGCCTGGCTTAAAAGCTGTGTTTTAAAGCAGCATGCATTGGCTAAGGGGTTGCATGTATGTGAGCTTGAGTAAAGGGTGGGGCACTGTGTGGCTCAATTTGCATGTCATTCCCAGAATCCTGCTGCAGTGGAAGTGCTGTGTGCTGGGCGATAATGGTGAAAGACAGGGTTGCAGACCTGTCTAAGACATGCAAATGAATATACAGGAATATTTACAGTTGCTATATATATATATATATATATATGAATCTACTGATGGTATTAGGGAGACTCTGTGGCTGCAATGTTCTCTCCCAGAATCCACTGCGTGTCTGCCTCTCGATGTTTAATGATGTGTACTGCCTGGGATTAAAGCTTAAATCTGCTATGTTGTTTTTTCCCAGATGGCAGGGCGTTTTTTTTTTTTTTTTTTAGGGGGGTCTCTCCCACTTTAAATGGTCCATATAAGTTTAGGAGAGGGGCTGCAGAAAAATCTGTAGTGGTGAACTTTCAAAAGGCAAGAAAAGTAAAAACCTTTTTTTTTTTTATAGTCCAGGGCACTGCACCTTTAAGATGAGCGGATACTCACTGCAAAATATTGCCCTCTGCTGGCAGTAACCGGAAGGACATGTAAAAATGGCTCCATGTTTAATCCCGTGTCCTGTGGACACTGCTTGCAAGGAGTAGCACTACTGTACTTTTATTTACAAATCACCAGGAGTACAGCTACTTCTTTTTATTTACAAACCTACAGTCCCACCTTCCCAAAGAGAAAGGTATTTTATTTTTTTTAAAGCTCTCTCAATTTTTGTTTTAGGGAATAAAGCTTTGGGCGTCAATGTTTAACATGTTTACAATTGCTTTAAAAAAGAAAACAAAAAATACATTTTTTAAGGTAACGTCAAGCACTGATGATGGTTATTAATTACTTGAATGGGTCCTGGAATGAAGGGGATACAAGTGCTGCATAAATACATTTATTTGTAAACTATATATGTAGGAGGTATTTGTATCGTGTTAGCCGAGCGTAATAATCAAAAACGAATATACGATACCGTGTGTGTGTGTGTGTGTGTTACAGTTGTAAATAATTTGGCCGAGTGTTAAGTGGCTGAGGCTGGAATTGAACTCACAAGCTCGAGTCTAGTAAAACCCAGGGGTGGCCTTCAGTCCTCAAGGGCAACTAACAGGTCATATCCCTGCTTCAGCACAGGTGGCTCATTGACTGTTGACCTGACCTGTTGGTGGCCCTTGAGGACTGGAGTTGGCCACCCCTACCATAACCATTACATCAATCCTCTCCCATATAACCATTTGAACATACGTTCTACAAGTGCTTTACCCAAACAAGAGTGGAGAGCTCATTTGCGTTTACAGCGTTTATTACAGAACAGAACTGTTTAAAGTGGACAACTGAGACCTTGATACTAGAAGTCACAAATGCTCACCATTCTGAGGACCTACGGCTAAAGCAAAGAGAGAACCTTCTTGATCGGTTTACCATTTTTCTTCCCTCTCCTCTGCTCTGCCCCAGGCATAAGAGCTTCTCACTTGCCTAGTACAAATGGAAGCACTTGTGCACTGCTTTTGAGATTGTCTCAAAGTTAATTTCAAGACGTTTCTTTTGTTGGAGCCAAATGCATCTCCGGATGCATCCGACACGTTATGCCTGTTGACGCCCACATCCTCCTCTCTATCATCTAGATCCAGCACCCCAGCTTCAGACAGGTACTCCCTGGCCTTGTAGCCCCTAAATCTGGCTTGGATTTTGATGGCTGCCTGTTGCTGGTGCTTCAGTGCCTGCCTCGCTTTAAAGCCCTTATAGTAAGCTTGGATGAGGGTGGCCGCCTTTATTACCAGCTGGTAATGCTTCCTAGTCTTGAATACCCGTGTTTCGCCAGCCTGAACCCAAACCAAGGGTGTCTGGGGGGATCTAATGACATGAGACTGGTCCGACTTCCAGGATGTCTCTGCTTTCGATACCTCATGCTTCTCCACTCGGGAGACCGGTTTTGGACAGGTATATACAGGGTTAGGCTCAGGAGGGCTTGGAGAGGAAATGTGATCCATGTCTTTAGTCCTTTTTGGTGAATGCTTCCTGGAATAGTTGAATGTTCCACGCAATTCATGTCTACATTCTGACGTTTCACCTTGACATTTTACAGTTAAAGTTCTACTGGCTACCTCTGAATCTCTTCGATCTTGAATTAGCTGTGCACTCCTTCTTTTAGACGCCATCATTTCCTGGTAGGAGGCATGACGGGAATGAGCTGTTGGCTTCTTGTGTACCTTTGATGGGAGATGTTTAAGTTCATCTTCTCTATTGTTACACATGGCCTTCACTTTCTCCCTGGCCCTTTCAGGAGACTGCTCCAGGTTATTGCTGTACCTTATTACTTTCCGGCCTGTTTTGGGGCTAGTATATGTGGAGGGGGCTCTCTCCATGTTCTTGGAAGCACCAAACTTCATAGCAGGTGATCGCTCTCTATGTATTTTCTCTTGTGTGTATGTATCTCCCATCTTTGTTCTTCTGCGAACACTGGAATATTCCGATGCATCTGCTGAAGACCCTATCGTCTCATTCATGCTCTGAATTGGACCTACTCCTATCCCTTCAAGCACGTAATTCTGGCCCCTCTTAGAGCGGATGTGTTGGCTGGGACTGGACCCTCTAGCTGATTGCGCATTTTGCGCCCTATGGGATATGGTCGAAGCATAGACATTATTATCCTTTGCCCCGCACTGCCTCCTGTATTGAGCTGAAAAGCTCATCTGAGAGCACTTGTGTCCTGGAGCACAGGGTTGAGATGACTTACAGGTTACATAATTCATGGAGCCATGAGGTGATGTCTCCCTTGAGGTGCATTTATAAGAAGCAGAATGTAATGGGATAGATTTGGACTGAGCATACCCAAAGGTAGCCTCATGCATTCCTGTTGGGTGCCCTCTTGAGGGTTTCACTTTTTCATCATGCAAAGCTTGGCGTGTCCTATAGCCCCTATAATTGGCTTGGATAACCGTTGCAGCATTGGCCTGTACTAATTTTTGCATGAAAGACTCATGACCTCCATAACTCGATTCATAAGTGATTGAAGTACTATGCCAGCCGCAATTCCCCCACTGCTGCATCTCTTTCATGTCTTTGCGGGTCTTGTAGCCCTTGTAATTAGCTTGGATAACCGTTGCCGATTCATTCTGTCTGTCCAAGTTTTTCCTTGTGTTGAAGCCCTTCCAGTTGGCTTGTATGGTAATGGCTGCATTATACTTTTCACACAGCTCTCTCCTCGCACAGTAACCACGCCAGTTGGCCTGGATGGTGGTAGCTGCCTCGTTCATAATGGTGTTTTCCTCCTCTTGGAACTGTGCCTCATAGTATGTGGCACACTGCGACTCATCGTTACCACACCTGCCATGGTGGTGGTGGTGGACTGTTTGATAGGACGACTGCATCATTTGTTTGGATTTACCTGGGTGAGCCATTTGCATTCTTTTTGATGAAAGCGTGGAGCGTCTACATGAAGGAGTACTGCAAATGTTCAGAAGAAAAAAAACTACCCTTAGCTCATTTCAGTGGTGGTCATCAGGAATACAGGTCTTTCAAATACCCACATGTAAAGTAATGCTACACTAAAGATGGTCACCGCTTATGTGGATCAAGAAGCCACACTGAACTAATACCCATTTGAATGAATAAGCCCCACTGGCCCACTGTAAATGGAGAAACCATAAAGGCCCATCACCCATGTTAATGGAGAAACCACATTGAGCGACTGTATATGTTGATAGAGAACCCCGAATGGGCCACTGTCCACATGAATGGGGAAACCACTAGGGGCTATTACTGCTGTGAATGGAAAACACACACTGGGCCATGATCAATGCTAATGGTTCGTCCCACGTAGGATCAATACAACTAATAACGAACAATGTATTTAAAAGGTTAAAACTAACAGACTGGTTTCAAAATACCTATACTTTACTTTCAATGGCATTATTTATACTGGAAATTTGAATTATCCTAAATGTAGGGTGGGCTTTAGTGCCCTTATCTCAACCTACTCTCTTCCTTATCCTGCACCATTTCCTAACTGGCTCCATGATATGGACAGAGCATGCATAAATATAATCGCAGTGGATCAAACAAGATAAACAATCGCCGTTCCATCCTTTCAGGGTTCCGGCTGTAATATTTTCAGACTTTCACAAATAATTTATAATTGAACCCCTTTTTCTGATTGTAGGGACAATGAGTTACATGTCCTCTAGCATTGAAAGAGTTGTCTGTCAGTCACTTAGTGTTTATAAGATGATTGATCACTGACATTAGATCACTTTGGCCCTGGGTGGGGCCACACCTTGAAAGAACAGTATTATATCAGGGGTAGATTTACTATTCCCAGCATTCCATGCTGCTTAGTAAGCGAATCCGCAGGGAACTTACTGTCGAAAACTGCTGGTGTCTACAATTGGCATTTCAGGCTGCACGAAATATCCCCCCATTGGCTAATGGGGTGCCTGGCCTAGAGGGAACAAGAAGCAGTTAGCAGTGTCATTGGTTATGATATTTATAACTATCAAATGTCCTGTCCCTTTAAGATGTGTATTGTTAAAGAATACTGAACATTGCCTGTCTAAGACAGGTGAATGTGCTTATGAGTGCTCTTTATCATTACTTAACATTGCATTAATCTAAAGTTCCACATAGGAAACTAACTACTAATAAAAAAAATTAGAATCATAAATATATATATATATATATTATTATATATATATATATATATATATTATAATATATATAGAATAAAAAAGTTACTCGCAGTCTTAAAAGAAGAACCAAACACTTTTTCTATATTTTATGACCTATTTTTTCATAGTGCACCCAGGCAAGCCATTTGGGGAGAGACTCCACTGGCAGAAATGTCATTCCTTTATAAACCCCCTTTTCATTATCAGTAAAACCTGATATGTGTCAGTCATTGTGTGTGTTGTGTGTGTGTGTGTGTGTGTGTTGTGTAGTGTGTGTGTTCCGTGTGTGTGTGTGTGTTGTGTGTGTGTGTGTGTGTGTGTGTGTGTGTGTGTGTGTGTGTGTGTACACACACACACACACACCTTTATAAATGAATGTCTTTATTTTCTTTCGATCCCATGATACTTCTAGAGCTCCTAAACTTTTACCGATCTTATCAAATGATGGCATCTGAATTACTTCACAAAAAAAAAAACATAGAATAGAAGAAAATAGCGAGCACTATTATGTAACCACTACTGAATGCCAAATATCATGTGTTGTTTGTTGGTGTTCTAGATACGAACCCTTAAATAATATATGTGTGTGCGTATGTTTTCGCTACAGAGGATCCTTCAGTTCAAATTCTGTAATACAAATTTGGATGAAAAATGGAGGATTGTTGCTAGTGATCTGCACCCCCCTTTGCCACTAGAGGGGAGCATTATCTTACATTATTGTAAGCCCATGCGTGCTATAAGTGACACTGCGTTCTTGTAAGTGAGACCCACTCCTTATACAACAGGCCTGCATAAGGCCTTGCCCCCGCTGCCTACTACGGACGCTGCACGCACGAGAGCCCTCCCCTCAATGGCGCCGGGCCCGCTGCGAGGGGGGGCCGCAGCGCTTGGGCGAGAGCTGCTCCTGCTCTCTCGCATCGCGTCGGGCGATTAGGCACGCCCCCCGGCGGTTCAGCCAATGAGGGCGAACCTGCCGGGTGACGTCATGGCCGCGCCCCATCACTCCCCCGCCACGCTCCCCCCCTTCCCGGTCTCTCCTCCTGCAGTGAGCTGCAGACCGGGGAATCGGCTGAACGCGCCGCCAATATCACGGGCGCGCGTTACAGCGGCGTGACCGGGGCCTTAGCCTTAGGCTGCGTCCAGAGTTGCAGCAGCCGTGCGGAGGCGCGCTGAGGGAAAGCGGGTTCTTTCCCTGGCCTTGGTTAGCGCGCCGTCCAGGGGCGTGTCGGGGGGGCAGGCCAGTGACGTCACAGAGCTGGTTCGCCCTCATTGGGCGAACCGCTCACGTGACCGGCGCTGCGCTCCCATGAGCGCGAAATCTAAAATTTGGATAAGACCTACGCTTCCGCACGCTTGCGGAAGCATGCGCGAGCCCCTGCTAAGCGAGAGCGCGCCTAAGCGCTGACCATGCCCGAGGCCTAAGATGTTGCATTAAACATCTGTGTGCTGCTATGCCTTGGAACACATTGAATCAGCTTTCAATTCCTTTACTATACTAACCTCCCCCACCTCTGCCAAGTGGCTGTTCCATGGATACACTACCATTTCAATAAAAAACCATTGACCTTCTGCAGATCATCATCCATTAATGAGTCTTCTGGGTCTGTCATCTGTCAACAACCAATGTCTTATCAACTCAACCAGTGCAGACCAGGCTGTTTTAACACAATGACATCACAAGTCATATCACAATAACTCATGCACACATATTTCTCTTCCCACCAGCCCCCCATGCATTATTCAGCACAACTAAGCAATCGGGGGATGGGACTCACCTGTCAGAGTACACTGATAAAGTAGGATCTCTCTGATACATATCAGGTAAGGCCATGAACATCTCTTTGGTTTCACATCCACTACCTGCAATCAATCAATCTCAGTGGAGTGAAAGGTGCTGAGGTTAATGCCCCTCTCAGAAAACATATCCTACTGGGGTCTCTTCTGCTCTGACCTCACAACAGCTGTGACCTCATGGGCAGTGCAGTCATGTGACCATCCAGACAACACTGCACCTTAGCCAAAGGCTCAACCAATCCATTTTCCTCAGGATTTTCTAAAGGGCTCTCCTGCGAATCAACGAAGAACGGTGTAGTCTGTAACGTCGCTGCCTTTCAAGTGGATGAAGCCAGTTTGAATCTTAGTGTCGGCTCCTTGTAAACTTGTACAACAAAAATAAGATTGTAAAGCACAGGACACTTGAGCCTCGAAAGTTCTTTAAACATCACTCTATACCCGGAGGTATTATGCAAGTATATGTAAATCAGTAAAACTAAAAAAGTCGTGGTCAGGAGTCTGATTTAAAGGCCTACATTAAGCTCCTTATTTTTCACAGATTTAAGCAACATAGTAAAATAGGAAAGGGATGAGTGTTCTAAAATAACTCTTTTTAAAGCAAGTGAAATTGTACGCTCGTAATTAAGCAGCGATACTCTTAGAAATAAAATAAAAACGGGGGGTTCTCATCACACGTTAACAGATATGCACATATATGGATGTGTATATATAAATGCACATACATGTAGATGCACTTCATTTTCTAGTAGCATTTTGACAATATTTATGGGTTAAAGAGAGAAGTGTGGTACTCACTACCATCATACTCAGACTATTGGCTTTAAAACAATAGCCGTGAAGTGTCTCACTCACTCAGGATACCATAGAGCCACTTTGACAATGTTGGTGAAACCCTGAGCTTCGTGAGGCTCAAAAGTGGAAGGC
This sequence comes from Ascaphus truei, assembly GCA_036426205.1. NCBI lineage: Eukaryota > Metazoa > Chordata > Amphibia > Anura > Ascaphidae > Ascaphus > Ascaphus truei. The sequence continues at coordinate 59,961,387 of CM071573.1, forward strand.
GGGTTCATAGTGAATTGAAAAGGTGCCAGTGATAACGGCTGAGATAAGCAGCTGTGCTTGAGATTTAGCAACCCCTGGTGTAGCTCTGAGCGGACACTAGGAGGAGCGGGGGGAGGGAGGGTTTTAAGAGTATGTCTCGCAGGTGCAAAACTGGTGCAATAAAAATGCTCCAAATTTACCAAGGCTTAACAGCCCCATTAAAACCTGTAGGAGTTTCTTATTTTGATAATCATGGTGCAGTTCATTTTGCATCAAATCTCTTCTAGTTTTGCAGCCACGAGATTTTGATAAATGGTGTATTTATCGTGGCACTCCTGAGATGCCTGTGATCTCACACAGATGCTGTGTGTTATCGCAGTGTCTCCATTAATCTCTGAACTGCTCTATTTATGAACCAGACTGAAATATACTTATCTGGTGTTTTAATACTTTAGTGCAATTTAACCCCTTTGCCGTCTGACGGGAAACCGTTTTAATGTGTGTCACCGTCCCACCCCCCTTCTCTTCTGTCTGACACTGGGAAAGCCCCCACTTGCAGTTCGCGCCTTCCTTTTTCCTTCTTGCAGCATGAATGGGAGGAGAAAATGGCCACCTGCAACGTCCATGGCATCCAGCCAATCAAAATACACAATATTCTCATTACGGATTGGCTGGGAACGTGCACTGTCACAATCGAAGGAAACAAATAGCAGCTGAACAGAGTGGCCACAATGTAAGAAATGTATGGGGGTTATTTAGAGGCCTACGGTGAACTAAAGTTGCTCAATATAAGCTCCGGAGTCATCAAATCATGGTTTGCCATAAACCGCCTGAGTCGCCAATTCGGACGCGGTACAGCACATGCACTTTGATGACTTTGGGGCTACGTGCACTCAATTGCTTGACTTTACCCAGAATCCTCCTCTGCAGCTTGAATGGTCAAACAAATAAATGACATCACTTCTTTAGAAAGATTCAAACCCCCTTAAAGTAACAGATTTATTTGTACCTTGAGAAAAATGAATGTTTTTAGTTTCTCCAGGAACACGGAATTCAAATCATATCAGCAATTGGTGTTTATTTGTTTGACTAATGCCGGCCTAATCATTTTTGTGCAAGCAAATAACAAAAAACAATAATTTACGCAGGACTTTGAGGACTGACAGTCTTTATTACCCAAATGATCTGCGTTTCCTTCACCTTTAGGGATGCTCCGATTTCAGAGATATTTGCAAATGTGCGCGCTAGTTTTACACAAAATAAAAAGTCAAATATGGCTGCGTGGTCCCCACTGGATTTCATTACGTCATCGCACAGGTCACATTCCCCGATGATGCTGCAGCTTTTACATTGGCTGCTGAAGTGAGGCTGACCTCGGTTGCAATATTGTGTATACAGAGCAAGTATTGACAAAACGAGATACATCTCAGGAACTGTGGGGTCCTAGGAGGTCACAGGACAGTGGGTCAGCTCCGAGGGACCCCCATGGTTCAGGTTATACACTCCCTCACCCCCAAAGAGAGACTTCTATTAAAAAAAAAAAAAAAAAAACACAGTTGGGCGAAGCTTGCTGTTACTTATGCTATAAAAACAGGAACCAAAAATAAATCCTCTTCTCTTAAAAGAAAAAGGAACTGTGCGCACATAAAAACCAACGGTCTCTACATTATTAAGTAGAGCTACTCTGCACCCCCACTTAGCACCATCGCACTTATTTTCTCAAGTCTACCAGCTGCAAAAGAAAACACCCAGGTCATCATAAATAGCACCCCTTTATAGCACTGCCTTGTTTAACTCCTAGCAAAGAAATATCCACATTTAGATGTATACATAGAAACTATTCGTCTATCTAGATTGTTATAGTAATTTTTTTTAATCATTTGTGCAGAAAACATTAGGTATGTCATTTACATTCTTAGATGACCTAGGATATTTGTGGGTGCAAATACAGTACCAAAAAAAAAAAAATGACAGGCTGATGGGACACACGAACATCAGGAAGCACAGAATTAAAGACCTGGTAGGTAGAGATTATCGCCTGCCTATTTGAGATACAGGAGGGGTAACGGACAGGTAATGTATCAAGTGGGCATTGTTAACAGCTTGTTAATCACCTCACCATTTTCAGTTGAGACCTACCATTTAATGGGATATATGACATTTGTAAATAAACGGAGTGAATGTGCCCTTACTTGCCATGTCTTGGCCTAGACTTAATTATCTCTTTCATGTGTATACGTGGCTAACACAGATATGCCACCTAAAACTATAAACAGAGAAAACTATATGTATATACCTACACATAGACAATATACACAAACCACTAAACACAAACACCACGCACATACATAGACTACGCAACCATGCACACAGATAAGAGATATATAGCTTGGTCAGTGAATTAAGAAATCCCCATTCAAACCTGTAACCTAATCTCACAAATGTGTTAATGACTACTCCATGGCCACTTCTGATCAAAATGCTGACGTGCACGATCGCAATAACACAAAGATAACCTATCCATTTAAACAATACTTTATTATACATAAGCACTGTAGTACTGTATATACTGGAATGTGTAGTAAAAAAAATAAACCATAAAAACATTGTTCCCAGTATAACATAAATATAACAAATCCAACACTTCAAACAAAAAGGGAGTTCTGTAAAAGATCACATTTACATTATTTTACATATTACAGACCTGCAGACCTGCAATAAACTGTACATGATAGCTTAACCCCTATGGTGCTGGAGCAGCCTGCAATGCAAAGATGAATCAGCCGAGCAACAAAGGGGTTATAAATCTCAGGAGGAAATACCCCCCCCCCCCCCCCTGCTCTAGAGATCTTGTAAACATTTAAGGCAGTATATAATCTAGACTGATCGCACTTGGCATTAATTCCAACCAAGTTTGTCTTGAACGAGTTGCAAATATAGAAGTTTACAGCAAGTTAAAAAAAAGTGTTTGCATTGCCCAAGACTAAAAATGTAATTGATAAGACCATTACTAGGACCTTCTGCAGTTAAACAGTGGTAGGGTTTGGGTGGGAGCAAGGGACCTTTTTAATGTACAGTAGCATTCTGTATTTTTTGTTTTAAAGGCAAATCTGTAAAGTGTTGCCCCGGCCCCTTCTTTGCCACAAGGCCCCGCAACAATGCCCCTCTTGCAGCAAATGGTTTAATGGTAAAAAGAGAACAGTATAGTGAGTGTCAATTTCAGTCTGTACATGTCCACGTAACTTAAAGTCCAGGAAGAGAACGCTTTGAAGCAACATCATTATCTTAAGAGTCCTGTCTCCGAGTTTGACTTAAATCTTTATCAGAACCCCTCTTCAACATTGTTGGGTTCCCAACCACCATGCTCATACACATCTCATTGGCTGTTTGAACTTAACAGAATTAGTCATTTTCTAGAAACATACAGAGGGCCTGCCGGATAGCTTGGCTGTTGCCAGTAGTGATGGTGGTGGGTTGAGTATTTCCGAACTCACAGGCCACGCACGCCACAGTCTTCAGTCATTAGGATTGCGAATCCCAAGAACACAAAAATCCCAACCTCAACGCAGTCTTGGTGAGTGAGCTTCACACCCATAAACCCCTTAGGAATGAGGTAGTCCAGCGGGTTTAAAGAGGAGGATTATGTTTGGATAAGAGAGGTGTCTTAGCCCATTGCTCAGTAGGCTTGAACTTGGTGGGGCAGAAGTTGGCAGCCACTGTTGACATGACTCATGACTTTCTGCTTGAGTTGGGCCACCTGTTCCCTCAACAGGTTGGCGGTGGAGGCCAGGTCTGTATTCTGGTTCTTGAGGCTCTTCACCTTGTCCTCCAGCCTGGAAATCCTCTCCAGCTTCCTTTTCCTGCACTTGGATGCCGCTATCCTGTTCCTCAGCTTCTTCCTTTCTGCTTTGATCCTCTCCTGGGTGTCCATATCAATGGGTGAGAGTGGAGGACTATCCCCAAAACTGGCCACTTCTGGCACTATCTGTGGCTCATCCTTCAGAGCCTGCAGCCTGGAAGGTGGTGGTTGAGGCTGCTGCTGTCCCATGCTGGATGGTGGACCTGGGTAGGGCATGGAGTCTGTGCTGTAGTTGACAGTGGTTCCCATAGGCCCACTGGGGTAGCTGCTGAGGTTGGCATAAATAAGGGCATCAGAGGGTGGAGAAGGCTGGAGAATAACTGCAGCAGGCAACGAGCTTGGCTCCACTCCACCTGCTTGCACCCCTAGCTGATTTTGCTTATGGAGGTCCTCCAATGCCTTCACGAATCCCTCTGCAAATTCCTGCTCCTCACTGGCCACCTTGGGGTACAGGAACTGGCTGCTGGTAGGGGTAGTGGTGACCATGCCATTGGACTGGATGATGAGCCTCTCCAGGTCTGGAGAAGCCAGCTTCAGTAGTCTCATATCAGGGGAGGTGAGCAGCCCATCCCCATCTCCCAGATGGGGCTTTAAATTGACCACCACCTGGTCACTCAGGTTGAGGTTCATGTCTTTCTTCATCATGGTGCCAAAGGTAGAAGGGTAGGAGCTGGAAGCTAGGTGCAGATTCAACACATCATCATGGTAGAAGGGTGTTTCCATCATTCCCTAGGACAGAGCTGAGTAGAACTGGGTGGGAGGGGGCAAAGAAATAAGCCCCCACCTATATATCCATGTATAATAATAGACCTCCCTTCCCTTAAATTAAAAGCAAGTCCAGATGCAGGCTTTGCAGTGGGAAAGTATAGCTTCAAATCAAATAGTGGGGATCAACAGCCCTTCTCTCCCTTCCCCCACTATGGTACCTTGTTGCGAAGTCCTTTCAAAGTCTCCTCATCAGTGGGGTTTTGTCCCACAGAAAGCCACAAAAAAATACTGTTAAGGGATGTTGTGTCCTTTGTTTTCTTTCTGAGCCCAGATGTCTTTATCTTTTTCCAGGATCCAGCCAGCCAGAAGTCTTTGTTTCCACCTCTGACCTTGTTAGTGGGGTTTCCCCATGGGGAATCCCACTTCTAGCGCAGAAACCACCCTAAAAGCCCAGTCGTGTAGGATAATGAAGCTGGTCAGGCAGCTGCCCTGTGTACTCGTTCTCTCTCTTCGCCCTTTTATTGACAAGTTCGTGTTGCTGTCTTTGTTTTCACCTCTATGGAGAGGAGTTGGATTTTCCCATGTGGCTTGCCAGTCAATTTGCAGAATTCCCAAATATGTAGGTTCTTTAAAAAGAAACGGTCCTTTCAACGGCGATGAAGGCTCAGTTCCTGCCTTCTCAGCACAGTCTTTGTTTCTCGTTTTTCTTCTTTATTCCACTGCCTTCACTTTCCTGAGCTCTGTGATCACTGAGCGACGCCGCCGCCCGCTCTCCCTTATATACACTTTCCATCCCTATGCCGTCACTTAGCCGCCCACTGATTGGTCCGAGATGACGTTCGGGCATTCTCTCGTTTGCATAGGGGCGGGCTCGACGCCGTGCGAGGCAGTGTGGGTTGATGTCATGGATTAACCTCTCAGGCACTGGAAGAGGCTCAGCGAATGAGGAGGCGGGAAAGGTCACATGATGTGCTTTCTTTTATTAAAGCGCTCGCCTTAGCAGAGGGACGTCAGAGGATATTTTTAGACACGTGGATAGGGAGTGCCGTGGGTGTCACAGGAAGAATCAGGATTACTGTCTGTACACCCAGCACTGGCCTAGTTATTATTTTATAAAAAATTTTTTTTGGGGGGGGGGGGAGATTGTACGTGTGTGTATATATATATATATATATATATATACATAATAGTATATCTATATATAATAATATATATAAAGATATATAGTATATATATATCTAGTATACGTATTTGATTAGTCTATAAGTATCGACTAATCTATACTAGTATATATATCATATATTAGTATAGTAGTATATATATATTGATATATATCTAATATAGTACGTATATATATCTACATAGTATATAGAATCTATATGCTATATATAGATATATAACAATACAGATATAACACATACATGTGGAGGAAGAGGGAGAGAGAGAGAGAGAGAGAGATATGTGCTCAGTACAATAACAGTCACATTTTTACAGTACTTCACTATATGTGCCTTTTTTTTAATTTCAGGATCCATTTCCATGCATTTCTACTGGGGACTCATCCACATATTGCTAACCCATTTTGTGATTAGTTAGCTAGTGAATTTTACCACATGCTATTATCCATTATTGTTTCATATATTTTGCTCTTTTGTCTTTTCTTATCATATATATTTCACATATACACACACGTTTTTTTTGCTCTCCCTTACACTGTTTTAGCCATATTCCTCTGTTGATCAGTATTGCCGACCTAAGGAAGAGAACTCTCGAAAGCTTACCCAATGACATAAATTGTTAGTCCAAATAAAAAAGGTATCACCTAATACTGAAGAATTCATTTAGTCTGCACTATCACAACTGGACTATCACGGCTATTTAAAAAAACAAATGAAATAAATTCCCATTCTCCAACAATGAAATGGAACTGTAGGTCAGTAGATAAATATTAGCGATATTTTATGTTTGTAAATGTAGTGTAACTTTGCACCCCGAGTACGATCGCATTATGACTTCTATGTATTACGTTTGAAATAAAACCATTGATTGCAAAACATTGGGGGTCACACATAAGATGGCAGCTCCCACTACTCCCCCCTGCTCCCCATAACTATCCTACCCTCCCCCACCCCCCAACCCCTTTTAGCAATTTTAGGTCTTTGTCTTCTAAACAGTGGGAAGAAGGTAATAACACTTATTATTGCTCTATATTATAGTATGGGGTGGGGACTCAATTGTGAAATGCTGCTTCATTAGTATCTTTAAAGTAGTTTCACCCTCTTCCTCACATAAAACAGATGTAGTTTTTTTATATTCTTGGGCCTGACGGGTGCTTTAATAAGCGTCAGCAGAGAAAATAAAAGGGAACTTTAAAATGAATGGTAAAGGAGCCTAAAACATCTGCTGCTTGCCATTTTGTTTCAGGTTTGGTTTTTCTCATCCATGATCCCCTGACATTTGGGGACTCCCGCGGTTCCTGAGTGATGTGGGACTTTGGCCACCGGATCAGGGCTCATTAGAAAGCTTTGCACTGGTGACATGTTTTTTTTGGTTATTTTTAGGAAGCCGTGTTGGATGGGGGGATACGGAGGAACCCCAAGGTGTTCCCCCGCTTCAGGCAAAGTGCACATGGAGAGTGGCCATGGATAGGATCGCCTCTGCTCCCTCGCGTCAGCTGCTTGATGCTGGTGTGCTCATTAAAGCCTCGTCCAGGATGAGAGCACGCTCGAGTGCCATGACGTCAGGTGCTCACGTTGCCCGGGCGATTCCTGGCCAGCTAGTTCCGCGCGTGGGAGTGGAGGGAGGCGTGCCCGTGACGTCACTTGAGAGGTTCGCCCTCATTGGCTGAACCGCGCACGTGACCAGGGCAAGCGCGACAAATTTTTAAAAAATTGTCTCGGCAAGCGGCTGGTCAAAAACATTGTCGCAATGTGTTTGATCGTGCCAAGCACGAGCGCGCACGTGCGCTCAGCTTCACCCTGGACACGGCCTTATACTACTCCACTCCTCTTTTTAACCTCGGAACTTGTCTTGAGTGCAGGAGAGGACAGGGACACTGTACATGACAGCGCTGTCATAAAACAGCTGACTGGAGGGAGTGGGGAGAAGCTCTGATCCTCAGCAGCAACGTCCCCCCTCCCGCAGCGGTTGGGAGCCACAGGTGGTGCCCCCGCGGGTCGCCAAATGCCCTAGTTCAGGGGCGGCCAACTCCTGTCTTCAAGAGCCACTCAAGAGTCATTTTGACTGAGCCACCTGTGCTGAAGCAGGGATATCCTTAAAAATCTGACCTGTTGGTGGCCCTTGAAAAGTGGAGTTCAGTCTCCCCTGCTTTGGGTGCTAAATATTCCCTTGAATGGCAGATGCACTGCTGATGCCTTCAACAATCATTGGGATATGGTACCAGAAGTAGGAATGCTGCAGTGATCTCAACGTTGCAGTGATTTATTACTATCGGCCATCTTTAAGAGGCCCACGCACACAAAAAAAAAGATTTTTCAGATTATTCCTGTGAAAAGGGGGAAGAAAGGAGGAATGTAAAGGGTCAATTCCTGCTAGTATGACAGCGTATCACATGCAGTGACATGTTTAATAGGTGAAATGGAGCTGATTGATAAAACAATCAGACAAGTATACATTTTAAAAATATATACATTTAACACTTCTATGCAAATGCCTTAGAGGGTTTTACAATCTATAGCCAATGTCGTCTGGTTATAAGACTACTTGTCAGTACTCAAAGCCACAAGTAAATTGCTATCGTTGTTTTTTTCTGTTTTCAAAGTCATTATGAAGTCATCATTAGTCAAACAGATAAACAGAAGTAATAATAACTTTGTTTCATATAGCTCTTTTCTCCCAATGGGACGGAAAGCGCGTCACAATTACAGTATAGTGCGTGGTACGCAGCACATAGAGGTATTACAGACACAGTCCCTGCCCAGAAGAACTTACAATCTTTATGCTTTTAGTGCCTGAGGCACAAGTGAGTTGTGCATGGTCACAAGGAGCTGACACTGGGAATTGAACCAGGTCCCCCAGATTCAAACTCGGTGCTCGCGCCCCCCTTACCTCCGTTCCCGCAGGGTCATGTGACGTCACGTCGCACCGCGGCATCAGTTGACGCTGCGTTGCCATGGCGACGCGTCTGCAGCCGCCTGAATCTCGGTAAGTAATAGGTTGCTGAGGCCTCACGCGGCCCCCCGGCATTTCATTTAAATGCCGTGGGGAAGAGTGCGGGGCATCTGCAACCACCGCGCCCCCCTCCCAGTTTGTGCACCGCTGGTTTAGAGAGTTAGTGTCTTTAGTGGCTGAGCCGCCCCTTCTCCGTGGCTAATATGCGGAATTCAGTGTTCTGCAGAACATTACACCGACTCCCCGGTGGCCGCTGCTGCGCGCGCCATACACAAGACCACACCCAGTCACCGTGTGTGCATGGGCGTGCAAAGCGCGATGATGCGACCGCTGGAAGGGGAGACAAGGATATTGTCTTCCCGTGCGGCGACGCGGTCACATGGTTGACTAGTAGCAAAGAAGGGTTGTGCAGATAGTTTAGACCGTCATGGCCGCGTCCCCTGTCCGTCCGTCATGGCCGCACCCCCCCCCCCCCCCCCACCCCACGCCTCCCATCGCTACCCCTAGACCGCGGCTTTTACCAGGCGCTCTGACGCACGTGCAGCCGTAGCCACCGGGGACTCAGCCGTACACTTTGAGGTTGCTGCTGCTGCAAAAAAAAAAAATGTTTACGCTTTTTACGTTAAAATGCACATTAAAAAAAAAAATATTCTACCATTGTTAAATATCAAGGCAAAGATCAGAGCACAGATTGAAAGGTTTATTTAAAATGTATGCTCAAAGGAGAGAGATTAAAAAAAAAAAAATACCCTTAAAAAAATGGGGATATTAAATAAAAAAAGGAGTGGTCTTTTGGATTATAAATGTAAAAAAAAAAAAATAAGTTGTGTTACTCCATACTCCCAATACCAGCATCGTACATCGACCTCTGGAAGTGTATTTTCCCCCCTGAAGCTGTGACTTCTTTAATAGGAAGGGAGGGGTTGGTCTGTGAAGCAGGTATAAGCATGTCTGAATCCGAGAGTTTGGATCAATTAACTCAGTACTAAGAACTGTTAAACACACAGGACTGACAGGCTGTTTCCTGCCCCAACGGATCTCAACAACTGTGCCTTAAACCGTCCCTGTAGTGTATAACACAAATGTGTACAGTGTATCAAGAAGAATCTGCACCGACACCCGCTAACAGGGTCAGTATATAGCAGGCAAAACGTATTGGCGTGCTCTATTGCATGACTTTACCCAGAATCCTTGTCTGCTGCTTAAAACAGCAGACCCTCTTTTGCTTTACAGGACGGGAAGCAGGGGGTACCTGGATGTGATTTTCATCTCCGGGGAAGGTACCGGGTGGTGTCACTTCATGGGTTCTCAATCTCTTAAATTGGCCCGCGTGCCTCTGGCGATTGAAACCGCCATTTTGTCTCCCCTGGAGGGGACAGGAATGTGCTGCTCTCACCGGTAGGCATCGTTGGGTGACAGGTTGTCCCTGATGAACAAACACGTTATTTTCAGGGGCCCCATTGTTTGCATCCTGATTATTAAATAAAAGGGGGTTAGAAAAAAACAAAAAAACCCAACAGGCATCTGCTTTAACCCTGTGTGTGCTGGAGGGGTCGCGGTACCCGAGTGCCATGGGCTCTCCGGCAGAGCGTGGTCACATGACAGCTTTCAATAACGGTCGCTTTTCAGGAAAGTCCTCCTCTGCTTTGAGGACTGACAAACAGTCTTATTACCAACAGACATGAGATGAAAATGCAAAACCCCTCCATTGTTCACCATGGAAATTTTAAAAGTTGAAAAGAAATATGGCAAAATACTTACACTATTTTTGGGGTACAAAAAGGTGCACGCCAGCTACACGAAAATCTATTAAACATGTCACTGTCCTTCGATCACTTTGGCCCTAGTAGGGACTCGCCTTTTAAAAACACTTATTGAAATTGACAATAAATCACTAAGGCAAATAAGCTATTATTTATATAGTATTGTCATCATTTATTTATAATGCGCCAACATATTCCGTAGTGCAGTACAATAGGGTTGGAGTACAAAAGACAATAAAATAACACACACATTTACATACAGTGTTGCAGTAGTTAAGGAAGGCCCTGCCCCTAGGAGCTTACAATCTACAAGGAAGGGTATGTGGAAACATAAGGTACAGTATAGGCACAAACACATACTGTACACACACTAATAGGTATATACTGTATAAGCATTAACATACGACAAAATATGTGGGGGAATAAAATGCATCCCACAATAATAAGTCTCTTTATTTAGTTTTTTTCATGTTTTTCTGTGCAAAACTGTGTCATTTACAAATACACAATACATACATACAGTACACTACGACCCCCCCCCCCAAAGCATGACTCCCCCGAATACACACACACACACTCTATCCCCCTCAAATACACACACAATCATGACCCCCCCCCCCAAAATACACACACAAACACTACTTCCCCCCAAATACACACATATGTATATACATATATATCCTTATACACTTACATTGGGCCTCTCTCCCTCACTGTCCTGCCGGTGGCTGGGGAGGGGGTCTGGTCGGGCCTCTTGTTGACGCCGGGCCCGACGTCTCCCCAGCTGCTTGCCTGCCTCTCTCCTGTACTGTCCCACGCCGGGCTTTGTAACGTCGGCTCGCGCTGGATGTTGCGTCACGGAAGGATGGAGGAAGCTGCCCAGCCCTCTGGCAATAGCCCTACTCTCTCCCTACTTACTCTCAAATCAGCAGCGCCCCAAGCCGGTCAGGTCACAATGTCCAGAGAGGTGATATCGGACTTATACATGTCCAGTATTACCTCTAATTTTTTACTGGACAGTGTCCAAATACAGAACAGTCCGATTCAATACTGGACACCTGGTAACCCTAAAATCAATTGTATTGTATTGTATTGTGTCTTTATTTATATAGCGCCATTAGTGTACATAGCGCTTCACAGTAGTAATACATGTGGTAATCAAATAAATAACAGATAATATAAATAACAGATCATGGGAATAAGTGCTTTAGACATAAAAGTAACATTTCGGAAGAGGAGTCCCTGCCCCGAGGAGCTTACAGTCTAATTGGTAGGTAGGGAGAACGTACAGAGACAGTAGGAGGGAGTTCTGGTAAGTGCGTCTGCAGGGGGCCAAGCATTATGTATCGTGTTTAGAATATCCACAGTGCTATTCATATGCTTCTTTAAGCAAGTGTGTCTTAAGGTGGGTCTTAAAGGTGGATAGAGAGGGTGCTAGTCGGGTACTGAGGGGAAGGGCATTCCAGAGGTGTGGGGCAGTCAGTGAAAAAGGTTTAAGGCGGGAGAGGGCTTTAGATACAAAGGGGGTAGAAAGAAGACATCCTTGAGAAGAACGCAAGAGTCTGGATGGTGCATACCGAGAAATTAGGGATGAGATGTAAGGAGGGGCAGAAGAATGTAAAGCTTTAAAAGTGAGGAGAAGAATGGAGTGTGAGATGCGGGATTTGATCGGAAGCCAGGAGAGGGATTTCATGAGGGGAGATGCTGAGACAGAACTAGGAAAGAGTAGAGTGATTCTGGCAGCAGCATTTAGGATAGATTGTAGGGGAGACAGGTGAGAGGCAGGAAGGCCGGACAGCAGGAGGTTACAGTAATCAAGACGGGAGAGAATGAGGGCCTGAGTCAGAGTTTTAGCAGTCGAACAACAGAGGAAAGGGCGTATCTTAGTTATATTGCGGAGGAAAAAGCGACAAGTTTTAGAAATGTTTTGAATGTGAGGGGCGAATGTGAGAGAGGAGTCGAACGTGACCCCTAGGCAGCGTGCTTGGGCTACTGGGTGAATGATTGTAGTTCCATCAGTAATGTGGAAGGAGGTAGTAGGGCCAGGTTTGGGAGGAAGTATGAGGAGCTCTGTTTTAGCCATGTTGAGTTTAAGGCGTCGGAGGGCCATCCAGGATGATATAGCAGAGAGACATTCAGAAACTTTGGTTTGTACAGCAGGTGTAAGGTCAGGTGTTGAAAAGTATATTTGTGTGTCGTCGGCATAGAGGTGATAATTAAACCCAAAAGATGTTATTAGGTCACCTAGAGAGAGTGTGTACAGAGAAAAGAGAAGAGGTCCCAGGACAGAGCCCTGGGGTACCCCCACAGAGAGATCAATAGAGGAGGAGGAGGTGTTAGCAGAAGAGACACTAAAAGTACGATGGGAGAGGTAGGATGAGATCCAGGATAGAGCTTTGTTCCGAATACCTAGAGTATGGAGAATGTGGAGGAGAAGAGGGTGGTCCACGGTGTCAAATGCTGCAGAGAGGTCGAGTAATATGAGCAGAGTGTAATGACCTCTGTCTTTGGCAGCATGGAGGTCGTCAGTTATTTTGGTGAGGGCTGTTTCGGTGGAGTGAGCAGTGCGGAAGCCAGAT